>SJYC01076540.1:0-15734 GCA_006408675.1 Madoqua kirkii
GGATTAAAGATCTAAACGTAAGACCAGAAACTATAAAACACTTAGAGGAGAATATAGGCAAAACTCTCTCTGACATAAATCACAGCAGGATCCTCTATGACCTGCTTCCAAGAATATTGGAAATAAAAACAAAAATAAATAAATGTGACCTAATTAAAATTAAAAACTTCTTCACAACAAAGAATACTATAAGAAAGGTGAAAAGACAGTCTTCAGAATGGGAGAAAATAATTGCAAACGAAGCCATTGACAAAGAACTAATCTCAAAAATATACAAATAACTCATGCAGCTCAATTCCAGAAAATAAACAAACCAGTCAAAAATGGGCCAAAGAACTAAACAGACTTTTCTGCAAAGAAGATATACAGATGGCTAACAAATACATGAAAAGAGGCTCAATATCACTCATTATCAAAGAAATGAAAATCAAGACCACAGTGAGGTACCATTTCACACCAGTCAGAATGGCTGTGATACAAAAGTCTAAAAGCAATAAATAAATGCTGGAGAGGGTGTGGAGAAAAGAGAACCCTCTTACACTGTTGGTGGGAATGCAAACTAGTACAGCCACTATTGAGAACAGTGTGGAAATTCTTTAAAAAACTGGAAATAGAACTGCCTTATGACCCAGCAATCCCACTGCTGGGCATACACACCGAGAAAACCAGAATTGAAAGGGACATGTGTAACCCAATGTTCATTGCTGCCCTGTTTATAATAGCCAGGACATAGAAGCAACCTAGATATCCATCAGCAGATGAATGGATAAGAAAGCAGTGGCACATATACACAATGGAATATTACCGAGTCATTAAAAAGAATACATTTGAATCAGTTCTAATGAGGTGGATGAACCTGGAGCTGATTATACAGAGTGAAGTAAGCCAGAAAGAAAAACACCAATCCAGTATACTAATGTATATGTGGTGACTGCAACCATGAAATAAATTATAAGACGCTTACTCCTTGGAAGAAAAATTATTACCAACTTAGATAGCGTATTGAAAAGCAGAGACATTACTTTGCCAATAAATGTTCATCTAGTCAAGGCTATGGTTTTTCCAGTGGCCATGTGTGGATGCAAGAGTTGGGCTGTGAAAAACCTGAGCACCAAAGAATTGATGCTTTTGAACTGTAGTGTTGGAGAAGACTCTTGAGAGTCCCTTGGACTGCAAGGAGATCCAACCAGTCCATTCTGAAGGAGATCAACCCTGGGATTTATTTGGAAGGAATAATGCTAAACCTGAAACTCCAGTACTTTGGCTACCTCATGTGAAGAGGTGACTCATTGGAAAATACTCTGATGTTGGGAGGGATTGGGGGCAGGAAGAGAAGGGGATGACAGAGGATGAGATGGTTGGATGGCATCACCAACTCGATGGACATGAGTTTGTCATTAAAAAGAATACATTTGAATCAGTTCTAATGAGGTGGATGAACCTGGAGCTGATTATACAGAGTGAAGTAAGCCAGAAAGAAAAACACCAATCCAGTATACTAATGTATATGTGGTGACTGCAACCATGAAATAAATTATAAGACGCTTACTCCTTGGAAGAAAAATTATTACCAACTTAGATAGCGTATTGAAAAGCAGAGACATTACTTTGCCAATAAATGTTCATCTAGTCAAGGCTATGGTTTTTCCAGTGGTCATGTGTGGATGCAAGAGTTGGGCTGTGAAAAACCTGAGCACCAAAGAATTGATGCTTTTGAACTGTAGTGTTGGAGAAGACTCTTGAGAGTCCCTTGGACTGCAAGGAGATCCAACCAGTCCATTCTGAAGGAGATCAACCCTGGGATTTATTTGGAAGGAATAATGCTAAACCTGAAACTCCAGTACTTTGGCTACCTCATGTGAAGAGGTGACTCATTGGAAAATACTCTGATGTTGGGAGGGATTGGGGGCAGGAAGAGAAGGGGATGACAGAGGATGAGATGGTTGGATGGCATCACCAACTCGATGGACATGAGTTTGAGTGAACTCCACAAAATGGTGATGGACAGGGAGGCCTGCCCTGCTGCAATTCATGGGGTCAAAAAGAGTTAGACACGACTGAGCAACTGAACTGAACTGAACTCATATATATGGAATTTAGAAAGATAGTAATGATAACCCTGTATGCAAGATAGCCAAAGAGACACAGATGTATAGAACAATCTTTTGGACTCTATGGGATAGGGAAAGGGTGGGCTGATTTGGGGGAATGGCTAGGAAACATGTATAATATCATTTAAGAAATTAATCGCCAGTCCAGTTTGAATACAGGATCCTTAGGGCTGGTGCACTAGGATGACCTGGAGGGATAGTTCAGGGAGGTAGGTGGGAGGGGAGTTCATGATGGGGAACACATGTACGACCGTGACAGATTCATGTTGATATGTAGCAGAACCTATACAATATATAAAGTAATTAGCCTCCAATTAAAATAAATAAATTTAAATAATAATAATAAAATACTTATCTAAAAACATCAAGAAAGAAAGAAGTAATATCTGACTAAATCTGGTCGTTATGGTCCAGGTAATTTGACATGTAAAATTGCTCATCATAACAAATATGAAATAAAATATAAATCTAGAACAAAATAAAAATTATAATTTACTCCAATTGAAAATATAAATCCTTATTGTGAACTTTTTGATTAAAAAAAAAAAGGGTAACAAAGTCACTAGATAAGCAAAGATGGTTTCTAGTATAGTAAATCCAGGAAGAATTCTTGATTTAAAAAACACTTCTATGAGATAATAGATGATAGCTTAAAATAAAGTTATATGTTGTGTGTTTTCTTAGTCTCTCAGTCATGTTCAACTCTTTGCCACCCCATGAGCTGGAGCCCCCTGGTCTCCTCTGTCCATGACATTCTCCAGGCAGGAGTATTGGAATGGGTTCCCATCTCCTACTTCAGGGTATCACATCAGCTCAGGGATTGAATCTTCATCTCTTACCTTCTGCATTGACAGGTGAATTATTTAACATTGTGACACCTAATAACTATTCCTTGCGAATTAACAAACACCAGACATAAAAATGACTAAGTATATTTTATTATATGAAGTGTAAAATTCATTGAATATTAGTAACAAAATAGGAGAGGTTTCATAATCTTAAAAAAAAAAAAACACCTCCCAAAACACTCTATCTGTGCCTCCAACATTGTATATCTCAGCCAAAAGCATAAGAGGATGGTATTAAACCTTGAATGAATAAAAACAAAGCAGTGATCACACTATCGGAGAAACTAAATGTGAGGTTTTAAGCAGACCAACATATATTGACAGAATGCCTCAGAACAATGAAACAAAAATGGGGGTGGTTCTTTTCAGTTTAGTGAGCAGAGTTGTCTATGACAAAACCAGAAGACTTGTCAAAAGTTCTTTCATCCTGGGACAAAGTGACCCTTCTGCAGAACTTCCAATAGACTATTAGAAGTACCTGGCAGAGGAACACATTACAGATCAAGTGAGTAGGAGAGGCTAAATCAAAGTGTAACCTGGCCTCTGAGGAAGCCTAGGTAGATGAAATCATGTGTTATAAGTTCACCAACTTGAGTCACAAGACAGGCAAAGCAAGTAGTGATCATATGGAGAAGTGTTAATTAGTCCAAGTATAAAAGCAATCATAGCATGCCGCCAATTTAGAAACAGGAAGGGAGGACCTGGTGAGCCAATGGTTAAGAACCCATACTTTTACTGCAAGGGGCACCAGTTTCTACCCCCAGGTTAGTGAACTAACATCCAGCATGCTTTGCAGTGTGAGGGAAAGGCAAAAACACAAGGAAGATGCAGAAGACCACAAAATCTAATATGTAAAATGAGTTACAGATTGAAATGTCCTTCTTCAAATTAATATGTTGAAGCCCTAACTCACCCCAATTAGGCAGTATTTGGAGATAAGGCTTTTAGGAATTACTTAAGATAAAAATAGACACAAAGGTGAGGCATTAATCCAATAGGATTTTTGGCTTTATAAAAAAAAGGAAAAAGAAGAGCTTTCTCTCTCTCATAAGAGTTCAGGTAAGGACACACAGTAAGACAAGGGGCTATAGGCCAGGGAGAGAGCTCTCACCACAACCAAGCTGTGTTGGTTCTTTGATCTCAGATTTCCACCTCCCAGGACTTCAAAGATGTGAGTTCCTTTTGTTCAAGGCACCCAATCTGCAGTACTTTATTATGGCAGCCGGAGTAATTTAATACACGTTGGAATATTTTGCACTTCCTATAGCAACTGTTAAGATTTCTACATATGAATATTTCAAGATGTGCCTGGTTTGTTTTTGCTCTTATCCAATTCTTTAAAAGCATAAATCACTTAAATATAATAAATTACATTTATTAGTAGGACAAATAATGAATAAAAGCTTAAGAGGTGAGTACCTGAGCTAAATTCAAAATGTAAATAAATGTCTACATCATAGACTAGAAGGAAAACCAGGCAAAAAAAAAAATTGTGCCTTGAAACTACCATTTTTACATAGATGGGTAGAAGATTTGTGAAGAGGAGTTATAGTATCACTGTGTGTGTTAGTCACTCAGTCATGGCCAACCCTTTGCCACTGCCTGGACTGTAGCCCTGCATACTCCTCTTTTCATGGGATTTTCCAGGGAAGAACGCTGGAGTAGGTCGCCATTCTCTTCTCCAGGAGATCCTCCCCATCAAGAGATCGAACCAGGGTCTCTTGCATTACAGACAGATTCTTTATCATCTGATCTACCAGGGAAGCACATATTACTGAAATAGTCCAAATCTGTTTATCTTGTTTGGATAAAGATGTGAAATCCTAAGCAGTTTCTGAAAGAAGAGAATAACCAGTACAACCACAGGGGATTTAATCAGTTACCTAGTTAGACATTATATAGGATGACTCATTTATAGCTTTAATACTGCTGACAGGTGAAGTTTTAATGCATGCTTCCAGTGAATGGGGCAATTTGATTTTAGTCCAGGTAGTCTAACATGAGCTTCTTCCTTTTTTTTTTTTTTGGACACTATAATATTAATCATTGAAATGGTGACATTTTAATTTGCAATATTTTGATTTGTGGTATCAAATAACTTTATTTTCCTTAAAGTTAGCAGTTATGATATAATTTTAATGTATTTATTTATTATTGAAGAATAATTGTTTTACAGAATTTTGCTGCTTTCTGTCAAACCTCAATATGAATCAGCCACAGGTATACAAATATTCCCTCCTTTTTGAACCTCCCCCCATCTCCCTCCCCATCTTACCCCTCTAGGTTGATACAGAGCCCTTGTTTGAGTTTCTGAGCCATACAGCACATTCCCACTGGCTATCTATTTTATGTATGGTACTTTAAGTTTCCATGTTACTCTTTTCCTACATATCACCCTCTCATTTTTAAAATAGATACTGGAGAAATTTTATTTATTTATGTCCCTATATACCATGGATATCCCCTCTCTGGATGAGTGAGCTAAAAACTGATTATGATGATTTATTATAATTTAAATCTTTTTATTTTCCAAATTTCTTAAAGTTTAAATTCCTTGTGTGTACATGTATCCTAAATCACTTCAGTCATGCTTACTTGTTGCAACCTTATGGACTATAGCCCTCTAGGCTCCTCTGTCCATGGGATTCTCCAGGCAAGAGTACTGAGGTGGGTTACCATTTCCTACTCCAGGGGATCTTACCCACCCAGGGATCGAACCTGTGTCTCTTGTGTCTCCTCCTTGGCAGAAGAGTTCTTTATCACTAGCACCACCCAGAAGCCCTTACATTCCTTAACATACCCCTCCAAATGTTTAGGTTTATCTACCACCAATCCCATCCCCAAACCACTTTTAAAATAAAATTTAATTTCAGAATACTTTTAGAATTACTGAAAAGTTGTAAAAATAGTTGAGTTCATATATACACCTACAGCCAGTTTCCTCATATCTCAGCCAATGAAATAATATTAATACATTATTGTTAAAATCCATATCTTATTCAGTTTTACTTAGTATTTACCTAATGTCCTTCTTAGTATCCCATCGAGAATGCTACTCTGTTTCCAAACAAGGGCACATTCTGAAATACCAAGGGTTAGGATTTAGAAGTGAAATTTGAAGTTTGGGAAGGAAAAACTCAATTATACACATCAAAGCCCTAGGCAACCACTAATCTACTTTCTGCCTCTATGCATCTGCTTGTTCTGGATAGTTCAGATAAATGAAATCACACTATGTGATGTTGTGACTTTTCTCTCACATGTAGCTTCATGTTTTCAGGACTGAGCCATATTGCATCCTGTGTCAGTACTGTTCAAACTCTCTAGCGAATTTTTTCATTTCAATCATTAAGCTTTACAGCTACAGAATTCCCATTGAGTCTTTTTTTATAGTATCTATCTCTCATTGATATTCTGTTTGTTGACAAATTGTCATCATATCTTTCTTGAATTATTTAATGTTGGTTTCTTTAGTCTTTGAACAGATTTATAATAGCTGTTTTGAAGTCTTTGTGGGCTTAACCCACCATCTGCTTCCATTGCTTTTTTTTTTTCCTGTATATGGATAACTTCTTTATTGTCTTTACATCTCTTATATTTGTGGCTGTAAATTGGATGTCTTAGATAATATGCTGTAGCTCCTTAATATAGATCCCACCTCTATTATTGCTGTCTGCCTGGTGATGCAATTGTTTGATGATTTGCTTAAATTAATTCTGTGAAATATATTTTCTCTGCAGTGATGTACCTGCTCATGTTGTTTCTGCTTGTTTTTATCTTTTAGCTGAGCTACCTAGAGATTGTCTCTGAGATGTAAGGATAAGGTATGTGCAATTTGGGAGGGGAAACAATGTGCTTAAGTATTCTTAGCCAGTTAGATTTTTGCCCTTCTACTGTTGAGTATGTTTGTGGTTTGGAAACTCAATGAAATTGAGTACTTTTGGCTCACATTCAGTCAGAGACCATTAGCTCAAAGAATCCCTCTCTGAGGGCTCCTTGGAGGGTGCCATCCAAATTGATGGGAATAAGTGTTATTTTATTCTTAAGCTTGGCTCCTTTAAGAGTCACCTCTGAGTTAAAGTAGCTAACTGTTCAGTCAACGTTTCTTTAGAAGTTGTGTTTAAGGCCCTTATGCCAGTGAGGCATCTGTCCTGTGTTGAAGGATTGCCTGTGGATTAGAGAAAGTCTATAATTTCACTCCAGGCCCTGCTCTAAGCACTCTGAGTCTAAATGCACCTAACACTTTCACAAAGTCTTTACAGGCCCCAAAATCGACTGTGATTTTTGGGCTTCCCTTGTGGCTCAGCTGGTGAAGAATCCACCTGCAATGTGGGAGGCCTGAGTTCAACCCCTGGGTTGGAAAGATCCCCTGGAGAATGAAAAGGCTACCCATTCCAATATTCTAGCCTGGAGAATTCCATGACTGTATAGTCCATGAAGTCACAAAGAATTGGACATAACTGAGTGACTTTCACTTTTAAAGTATCTATGTTTCTGTACACCTGTTCCTCTTAATTATTCTGCCATAATTTAAAGAATTCATATTCATGTGTGCTGGTAATTAATTTGAATGAAATTGCATAAAAGAGTTAGACATGAATGAGCAACTTTCACTTTCACTTTCCAGGAGAGTTCGTCCAGATTCTTTTTTATTAAACTTTTGGCTCCTCTGTTATTTGCTGGTATTATGAACCTAATGTTTTCTTTGTAATTGTTGTTCACCAAGATCTCCATTATTTTTTACGATATCATTAAGCATGAAGCTTTCCATTCTCTGTTAAAAAAAAAAAGTTAGTTCCCTCAGGCAAAGCGGTAGAATACTTTGTGCTATGGTCCACTTCTCCCACAACCAAAACCCCTTTTTACCGCACAGCACTGGATGTAAGGATCCTATTTTATCAATGATGTGTGCATGAATGCTAAGTCATTCCAGTTGTTTCTGATTCTTTGTGACCTATAGACTGTAGCCCTCCAGGGTCCTCTGTCCATGGGATTCTCCAGGCATGAATACTAGAATGGGTTACCATGCCATCCTCCAGGGGATCTTCCTGACCCAGGGAATGAATCCATGTCTCTTACATCTCCTGCATTGGCAGGAAGGTTCTTTACTACTGTTCCACTGGGAAGCAATACTCCTGTCCTAAGGACATGTATGGTAGTTGAGACACAGTCCTTGGTCTTTCTTCATTGACCCTCCTGGCAGCAAACCTCCTCCTATCCCTAAGTTAGGGTGTGGGCAATCAAGTCCCCAGATTTCTGGCATCTGTCAGGAAGATCCTGAAGGCATAATTTCCTTCTTACTAGTGGGGACCATGTAGAGGAAAGATCTGTTCCTCTGTCTCACTTGCCTGGAATGGATACTTGCCTGGTATCAGGGATGGATGGTGTGATGAGAAAAAAGAGCAGAATGCTGGTGCTGCTGCTGCTGCTGCTGCTAAGTCACTTTAGTCGTGTCCAACTCTTAGTGACCCCATGGACTGCGGCCCACCAGGCTCCTCCATCATTGGATTTTCCAGGCAAGAGTGTTGGATTGGAATGCCATTACCTTCTCCGAAAGGGGCAGCCTATCAAGAGGTAAAACCACAGTCCTTCACAGGGAAGAAGGCAGAGAGTGAATCAAGGTCTTCTTGGCTACATCTGCTTGAAATAGAATACTTAGGATTGGGTTTCTGTTATATAGAATTGAGTGTTGACAGTGGTGATGGGTCTGACAAGTTATGACTCAATTTCCACAAATTCTTGCTGCTTCCCTCAAAGTTTAGCAGATCATTTATTTGCTGATCTTCTTGTATCTTTTTAGGACAATTTTCATAGCTGTGGAATAATTTCTTTAAATAATCCTAACCACTTTAATTGTTCTGGGGGAGGGTCCATTGAGTTCCACTGAGAATACTTTGCATTGCAGAAGTCCAAGACATTTCATACATATCTTTTGTTTCATTATCTTTGTTCATGCTCTGTGCCTCACCAAAATAACTTCTACTCTGCCTTCTGAGAACAACTTACACAATATTATCTGACCTAGGCTAGGCCAATCACTGCTCCCAATTGAAAATGCTTCACATTTGCAAAATTGAATGTCAGTCTTAATTCATTATTTGTGTTGTTATTATACTTACTTTCAACTTCTGGGAAGATTGATAGTTCTTTTAAGATATTAGTCTTGTTTTTTCTTTTTTTTTTTTTCGTATTTCTTACTGCATTCCCACAGTACTAGTTTTACTAATTGCCAAAATGTAGCAGGTACATAATAAATGCAATGGTAGTAGCTAGTTGAGCTAATGTGACCCAACATTACACAAAAGTCTTGTATAAGTAGATCCACGATTGTATCCCAGTCTTGATCTAGTTCTTGCTCTTGGAAGGGCTGAGCTGAAAAATCTTATCATAAGTCTGACCATGTAGACAAATATCAGAATCCTTCCTTGAGAATGGAGATAGTGTATTTTCATTTTAATTTCCTTAGTTTAATCACCCTAAAATTAGCCAGAGTCAGCTATAGTTGTCCATATATAGGACTTTTCAGGTGACTCTGTTGTAAAGAATCCACCTGCCAATGTAAGAGACACGGGAGATATTCTTTTGATCCCGGGCTCAGGAAATGCCCTAGAGAAGGAAATGGAATCCCACTCCAGTATTCTTGCTTAGAAAATCCCATGGAGAGAGGAGCCTGATAGACTGAAGTCCAAAGGGTTCCAGAGAGTCAGATACAACTGAGATACTGAGCATGTGCCCCGGAAGATTATTAGGATTATTACTACTGACCTTAAAGCTGCAAAAACCTGGGAACCAGCATTATCCCTACTGGGAATAAAGCTTGATGAGCAGCTTGATGGTCGTGAGCCTCAGTATCTCACTTATTTGTGGCACAGGTTCACTTCAGGTCTGTCTGTTGAACTCAGATTAGAGATCCTGTATGTTAAATAGCTATATTTTGAATCCAACTTGTTGTTATTCAGTTGCTCAGTAGTGTCTGACCCTTGGCAATCCAATGTACTGCAGTGTACCAGGCTTTCATGTTGTTCACCATCTCCTCCTGGAGCTTGCTCAAACTCATATCCACTGAGTTGGTGATGCCAACCATCTCATCCTCTGCCATCCCCTGCTCCTTCTGCCTTCTGTCTTTCCCATCGACATCAGTCCAGTCAATGAATATTTAGGGTTAATTTACTTTAACATTGACTGGTTTGATCTCTTGTAATCCAAGGGGCTGTAAAGAGTCTTCTCCAACATCACAGTTTGAAAGCATCAATTTTGCAGCCTTCTTTATGGACCAAGTCTCATATCCCTAGCTTTGACTACATGGCTCTTTGTTGGCAAAGAGATGTCTCTGCTTTTTAATACAGTGTCTAGGTTTGTCATTGTATAGGAAACAACAGAATTTTATTTGTGGCACAGGTTCACTTCAGGTCTGTCTGTTGAACTCAGATTAGAGATCCTGTATGTTAAATAGCTATATTTTGAATCCAACTTGTTGTTATTCAGTTGCTCAGTAGTGTCTGACCCTTGGCAATCCAATGTACTGCAGTGTACCAGGCTTTCATGTTGTTCACCATCTCCTCCTGGAGCTTGCTCAAACTCATATCCACTGAGTTGGTGATGCCAACCATCTCATCCTCTGCCATCCCCTGCTCCTTCTGCCTTCTGTCTTTCCCATCAACATCAGTCCAGTCAATGAATATTTAGGGTTAATTTACTTTAACATTGACTGGTTTGATCTCCTTGTAATCCAAGGGGCTGTAAAGAGTCTTCTCCAACATCACAGTTTGAAAGCATCAATTTTGCAGCCTTCTTTATGGACCAAGTCTCATATCCATAGCTTTGACTACATGGCTCTTTGTTGGCAAAGAGATGTCTCTGCTTTTTAATACAGTGTCTAGGTTTGTCATTGTATAGGAAACAACAGAATTTATTTTCTTGGGCTCCAAAATCACTGCAGATGTTGACTGCAGCCAATGAATTAAAAGATGCTTACTCCTTGGAAAGAAAGTTATGACCAACCTAGATAGCATATTCCACAGCAGAGACATTACTTTTCCAATAAAGGCCCGTCTAGTCAAGGTTATGCTTTTTCCATTAGTCACGTATGGATGTGAGAGTTGGATTATAAAGAAAGTTGAGCATCAAAGAATTGATGCTTTTGAACCATGGTGTTGATGAAAACTGTTAAGGGTCTCTCAGACTGCAAGAAGATCAAACCAGTCAATCAGAAAATAAATTAGTCCTGACTATTTATTGGAAGTACTTATGCTGAAGTGGAAGATCCAATACTTTGGCCTCCTAATGCAAAGAATGACTTATTGGAAAAGACCCTAATGCTGAGAAAGATTCAAAGTATGAGGAGAAGGAGACAACAGAGGATGAGATGGTTGAATGGCATCACTGACTCGATGGACATGAGGTTCAGCAAACTCAAGGATTTGATGGTAAGGGAAAGCTGGTGTGCTGCAGTCCCTGGGATAAAAAAAAAGTTGGACATAACTGAGTGACTGAACTGACTATATTTGTCATAGCTTTTCTTCCAGGGAACAAACATACTTTAATTTCATGTCTGCAGTCACCATCTGCAATGATTTGGGAGCCTAAGAAAATAAGGCTGTTTTCATTATTTTCCCATCTATTTGCCATGAAGTGATGGGACTGGATGCCATGACCTTGGTTTTTTTATTATTAATTTTGAGCTACATTTTCACTCTCCTCTTTCACTTTCATCAAGAGGCTCTTGAGTTCCTCTTCACTTTCTGTCATTAAGGTGCTGTCATCTGCACATCTGAGGTTATTGATATTTCTCCTGCAAATCTTGATTCAAACTTTGATCCATCCAGCATTTTGCATGATGTACTCTACATATAAGTTAAATAAGCAGGGTGACAATGCATAATCTTGATGTACGCCTTTTGCAATTAAGAATCAGTCCATTGTTCCACATCTGGTTCTATCTGTTGCTTCTTGACTTGCATACAGGTTTCACTGGAGGCAGCTAAGTTGTTTGATATTTCCATCCCTTTAAGAATTTTCCACAGTGTGTTGTGATCCACAGAGTCAAAGGCTTTAGCATAGTCAGTGAAGCAGTAGATGTTTTGGGACTCCCCTTGCTTTTCCTATGATCCAACGGATGTTGACAATTTGATCTCTGGTTCCTCTGCCTTTTCTAAATCCTGCTTGTACAGCTGGAAATTCTTTGGTTTATGTACTTTTGAAGCCTAGCTTGGATCACTTTGAGCATTACTTTGCTAGCATGTGAAATGAGTGCAGTTATGCTATAATTTGAACATTCTTTGGCATTGCCCTTCTTCTGGATTAGAATAAAAACTGATGCAACTTACTGCAGTATATTAGGTATTGAAAGGTTGTTATTGAATCATGACACCAGGATTCTTGGCCCCTGGAGGAGAAGAAGTCAATCTGGAGCCAGAGACAAAGCTTGATCACTCAGAGCTTTTGTATAATGAAGTTTTATTAAAGTATAAAGGAGATAAAGAAAACTTCTGATATAGGCATCAGAAGGGGGCAGAAAGAGTACCTCCCTGCTAGTCTTGAACTGGATGTTATATAGTCACTAGCAGTCTGTTAATGAAAGAAAGGTATGTCTCAAAACTCAGAATAGTACCAGACCCTTCACCCATAAGATGCATTTGGGGATAATCTTGCACCAAATGGTTCATCCTGGGCCATAAAATGATTAACTTGAATCTTGAAGAAGGGCAGATCATCATACAAATAGTTTCATTTACATAGATTAGAGGAACAATATCTGAGTATAACATACTGGCTTGTCAAGTAGGTTCTGGGTCAAAAGGCTGAACTGGAAGACAGAGTTTGGGGTAAATGCATAATACATTAGCATAGCTTAAGATAAACATTTCCATAAGAAAAAGGCATTGGTTATTTCTAGGTTTGAGAATAGTTAACTTCAGGTGAAACCAGGTGTCATTATGGCAACACAGAATTTTAAGAGAAACCTCTTTTTAAATTTGTATAGAGAAGGAAAAAATATCTCTAGTTTATTTCTTCATGTGGCTTAAGAGAGATAAAAACATCTGACACGTGCAGGCTATTTTCTCCATTTGGAAACCCCTGGCCTTTCTGTCTGTTACCCTCTCAGTACTAATATATTTATTAAATTATTTTGGGTATCTCTTCAAGTCTTCAGAGAAGGCAATGGCACCCCACTCCGGTACTCTTGTCTGAAAAAGTCCAGGGATGAAGGAGCCCGGAGGGCTTCTGTCTCGGGTCTTACAGAGTTGGACACGACTGAAGCAACTTAGCAGCAGCAGCACGTCTTAGGATATCGTCAGTTACTAACAAGCTTTTTGTATATAGTGAAGAATTTCACCTTACCTACTGTATCTAAATATTGCTCCTTCCATTGTAATTTTAAAATTACTAAAAAGAAAATTTTCAAGAAACTAAGAAATATCAAATAAGAATAGTTTGTTTATTTTTACATACATTTTATATTCAGTTTAGTTCAGTTCATTTAAGTTGCTTAGTCGTGTCTGACTCTTGGCAACTTCATGGACTGTAGCACACCAGGTCTCCCTCTCAATCACCAACTCCCAGACCTTACTCAGACTCATATCCATCAAATCGATGATGCCATCAAACTATCTCATCCTCTGTTGTTCCCTTCTCTTCCTGCCTTCAATCTTTCCCAGCATCAGAGTCTTTTCCAATGAGTCAGTTCTTTGCATTAGGTGGCCAAAATATTGGCATTTCAGCTTCAGAATCAGTCGTTTCAATGAATATTCAAAACTGGTTTCCTTTAGGATAACTGGTTGGATTTTCTTGCATCCCAAGAGATTCTCAAGAGTCTTCCCCAACACTGCAGTGCAAAAGCATTAATTCTTCAGCACTCAGCTTATTTTACAGTCTAACTCTCACATCTGTACATGACTTCTGAAAAAAACCATAGCTTTGAATTAGTGTCCAGGAGTCTCTGGCAGAGGCATGGGTCAATGGTGGCCTGCTGCAGGGTCGAGAGCACTGTGTGGCAGTGTGTGCATGGGACCTTTTGAAGGAGATCTCTGTTATTTTCCTAACCTCCACCATAGTTTGATCTTAGGTCAAACGAAAAGTCGGGGACAAAGCACTGCCCATCAACAGAAAATTGAATTAAATTTGCATATTATTTTATATGAATTCATAATGATTTAATATAAAATTCATATTAATTTATAATTAAGACATTGATTTAGATATTTTTAGCTTCTACATATGAGAAATGAGCTATAGATTTAAATACAGGTCCAAGTATAGCTACAGTCACCCTAATTTTGGAGTTATAGGCTCAAATTGCTATCATTTTTGCAGCATTAAAGCAAAGTTAGCAATGTGAGTTATATTAACTCATTTATAAAAATTTAATTTAACTTTTCCTTTCACTGAAATTCCAAAATGAATAGAACACAACATTTGAGTGCAAAAGTTTTCTACTTTAATGTAGCATATGGAAATAAAAGCAGATTAATTATCTGATTTATTTGGTCAGTTAGTACTGATAAATACGTACAAATGTTGGTGTAATATGGTGATTACTGTATGAAAAGTTTTGGCATCAAAGAGGAGCAAACCCATACTTTGGACTTCCATAAGTTAAAATCATATTATACCTGCTGACTTTGTAAACAACTTATGCAAATGTTTATCCAGAAATCAGAAGTGGAATGAGTAAACATTCATGCCATTAACATGTAAAATGAACAAAATATAGAGGTAGTTGGGGCATGATATATTAAACTAACTAAAATTAGTTCCACTGGGATTAGCATACACACACACACACACACACACACACACACACACACACACACACACATATATATGTACCCTGCTGCTGCTAAGTCACTTCAATTGTGTCCTACTCTGTGCAACCCGATAGATGGCCTCCTACCAGGCTCCTCTGCCCCTGGGATTCTCCAGGCAAGAACGCTGGAGTGGGTTGCCGTTTCCTTCTCCAATGCAAAATTTCCAATGTGCCATTTCCTTCTCCAAAGTGAAAAGTGAAAGTGTGTATATATACACACACTCTTATATCTGGAGAAGGTAATGGCAACCCACTGCAGTACTCTTGCCTGGGGAATCTCATGGAAAGAGGAGCCTGGCAGGCTACAGTCCATGGAATCACAAAGAGTTGGACATGACTGAGGAACTAAGGTTATACTCATATATATGCATAACTGAATTACTGTATAGTACACCTGAAACTATAATGACTTTGCAAATCAACTATTCTCAATAAAATTTTAAAATAAAAATAGTTCAGTATGGCTACAACAATTGTTAAGGGTGGGGAAAATATTTTAAAGTGCTTTAAATCCCATCCTATAGAACTTAAACTGTCATAGAAACTAAGAAACATCAGTTGGCATTGCAAAAAAATACTCTGCATATGCATTTGCACTAGTTCTGCTTTAAAGTATTGGTGAGGAAATTTGTCATGGTTATCACAGAGGATGACAAGCATTCATTCTTTAACATGGAAACCAATATAACTGATTTACATTGTTCAACTTGCTCTGAAATATGGAACAAGGTTGTCATCCACAGTCATCCTATGACTAAGCCACATTTAATCTACTGGAAGTAAATTGAAATAAATGGAATATAAATGACACTCTGAAGAGCGGAATGCATAAATATGCAATGAAAATATATGGTTTAACTGCATAAGACACTGTAAGGGAAGAAGCTATAAGAAAATTATTTATCATGAAGTTTTGGCAATTTTTCTCCTACAATTATTACATACACTATTTTTATGTAATTCATAATG
>SJYC01076548.1:0-19795 GCA_006408675.1 Madoqua kirkii
ATTTCTGCGTTTAAAAATGTCTTTAACATGGGTTCTCTTTTCTATTGCTTGGTATTTGAAATTTGTTTATATAACTAAATGGGTTCCACTTAGTATGTACATACTTCTTCTGAGACTTCTTGACATTTTATGTATGTCCTTATCTAAAGTAAGCAGGCATTTGACATTCTACTATAAATTCCCCCCCAAAATCTATGATAAGAAGGCATCGTATCTTAAAGGATTCTATTTCAATTACTTGCAGATGACTTGGGACAACCCAATTCTTAATCTACACAATACCATTATTTTCACTCAGTGCCAAGGATATTTTGAAAGAGGCAGCGGCAAGGAGTTAATGGCAGATGGCTATCATGCTGACGCCATGCATGTGGCTTTCTGGCTGACTTACAGTTGGCAAAAATAAATATTCTTAATGAGATAGATGTAGCAGTGCTTAGAAAACAGGCACAAAAGTTTATACACTCAGTATGTTAAATTTATAACAAGATACTCTGAAAATGAAAACACTTTTCTATATCAATCCCAAAGTTAAGCTTTCTTTAACTGAGTTGTTAAAAACAGATCAACACAAGGCTGACAAAGAAAATGGGTATTTTCACCGAGGTCAAGAAAAGGGAAGATATAGTTTAAAGTAAGAGTGCAATCTGGGGTCAGGTGGGGATCACTGGCTGGTTAGAGGGGCCAACAAGGGCTCTAAGTGCCTGTGAAGCAGGAAAAAGAACAAAGAAAAGACAAATATTCTATAAGGCAAAAGAGGGTTCCTCCCCCCCCAAAAAAATTTATGTTCAAAGATTATGGATGCATCTCACATATTAGTACAATCACGACTATAACTAGAGGACAGTCTGTCAAATTTGTGTTAAAGTGGTAGTTATTTTAGAAGATGCCAACTTTCAGGATCTGCCACTTGAGTCTATTCTTTATAAACCAAACAATACCACACCAGTATATATCATCACTATCACTTCCATTCATTTTAAAGATTGAAAAGAAAACAGAATAAAGACCACTGTAGATAATTTAACCTTAGTGAAAATAGTAAAGTTTAACTCAAGTTGAATACATTAGAAATTGAGTAGTCTTTAGTTTGTGTATTACCTGAGCTAATTATTGATGGATAATCTTAAAATTACAGAGTTAAGGCCCCAAACCTTCTTCCTAACTTTAGAGGTAGTGAATAAAGACTACTGAAAAATAAAAGCCATGGAATAGAATGGCGTCTCTGTGATAATGTATTATATTTTGCTTATTTGAATGGCATTTGGATATGAAGTTCTGTTCCTTGACTTTCCTGAGTGAGAGCCTGTGGTAACAATTGAGCAGTAGACAAGCTGCTTTCCAACTTGGTGAAGAATGACCAGATCATGATTTTACCTACTCTGTGACTAAATTTTGGAAACAGAAGGGAATGCTTCCTATTTTTCCTTAACACTGTTAAAATTAAAAGGCTTTCTTTAAGATGTTGGTATCCTGTGGGTTTTTTTTTTCAGTTTCCCCACCAAAGATGGTGTATGTAAGAGTAAGAGACTGTTCTTATCACTGAAACAATAGGACTGATAAAAGGAATACTCAAAATATACTCAAAAGCTCAACAGACATATTTAATAACCAATTAGACATTGTTCACTGTTGCAGTGAATTAGATGATTACTACCCAGAATGAGGTATAAAGAGACGGAGATGGACAATACAGGCTAGAGGGGAGGGGATATGAAGGTGATAGACAGAAATTCTAACACACTTCTGTATTTCTGAGAAGCGGGAGAGAAAAAATTGGTGTGGAACCAATGTTGCTCAGATGTTTTCAAAATGTTCAAGGCATTAATTTAAAAAAGTTACTGAATCTCAGACAAGATAATGGAGACAATTTAACTTATCAACTCCACTAGAAACCAGGAGAAAATCTCTCAAGTAACCAGAGAGAAAGAGTATATTATATTAAAAGAAACAGCTGTTCAAATGATCTGTAAATGAGAGATGTATCTGGGAGCCAGTTCCAGTTTGGCTGATTGTCAGCTTGCATGCGTGCTCAGTTATTCAGTAATGTCTGACTCTCTGTGACTCCAAGGGCTGTAGCCTGCCAAGCTCCTGTGTCCATCAGATTATCCCAGCAAGAATACCGGTTGCCATTTTCTTCTCCAGATGGTCTTCTTGACCAGGGATCAAACTCATGTCTCCTGTGACTCCTGCATTGACAGGCAAATTCTTTACCACTGAATCACCTGGGAAGACCCTGATTGTGAGTTTAGGTTAAATCTTTCTGGAAAAGCTTGATTCAGTGATTCACTTATTCTCCTTTTGGGACCAGTGTACTTGCCTGGGCGTGTTCTCATGGCGATTAAAGATGAGCAAGCCTGGGGCGCCCCAGTGTGGAAACCATTTAAAACCTATATGATGTGCCTGTAGTGGAGGATGTGCATGTGTGTGCAGGCATGCTCAGTCATGTCCCACTCCTTGTGACCCCATGAACTGTAGCCCACCAGGCTCCTCTGGCCATGGGAACTTCCATGCAAAAATACTGGAGTGCCTAGCCATTTCCTTCTCTGGGGGATCTTCCCAACCCAGGGATTGAACCTGCATCTCCTGCAGTGGTGGGCGGATTTACTATTGTGCCACTGTGCCACCTGGGAAACCCATGGTGAAGGATACAACAAATTATTTTCCAAAGGTACAGGTACAGTGAGGATTAAAGAATTTCATGAAAATGATACAGTCTGTCTCAGTATATTCTCTTGATTTTTTTCACACTTCTCTCATATACAAAACATGCTCATTTGTCTCTGAGCAGGTCCAAAGTTTCATTCAATTGCAGTGTTATTCTTGAATTCTAGGATCTTATAATCTATACCCTGTTTAGCTATGTCTTCTCTTCATCTAGTAATCAAGAAACTAAAAAGACAAGTTATCTACCTGACAAAGATCTGTAATCCGATTCTGTCATGCTTGGTGGTGACCCACAGGTCTCTTGACAATCTTCACTCCTTCATTCTCCTTTCTTTTTGCCCCTCTGATTGGATGATCTCTACTGCCTTGTCTTTGAGTTCAGGAAGACTATTTTCCTCTTGACTAGTCTGTTAAACTTTTCTATTAACCTTTTTTAGTTCAGTTTTTGTATTTTTCAGCTCTATGATTTCTGTTTAGTACTTTTATTGTTATTTTTCTATTTTTAATAATCTCCATACCCTTTTTCTCTCTTCCCTCCCTCCTCACACCATGAGAATTGTGGGATCTTAATTTCCTGACCAGGGATTGAACCTAGGCCCTCAGCAGTGGAAGTGTGCCATCCTAACCATTATGCTGCAAGGGAATTCCCTGTTTGGTACCTTTTAATATTTTCTGTCTCTTTGCTGAAATTCTTATTTTGTTCATACATTGCTCTCCAGTCTCAGTGAGCATCTTTATGACCTTTATTTTGAACTCCCTATCTAGTAAATAAATCACTTATCTCCCTTTCATTAAGATTGGTTTCTAGTGACTTATCTTGTTCTTTCGTTTGAGATGTACTTCCCTATTTCTTCATTTTCCTTGACTGTGTTGGTCTTTACACATTAGATGAAACAGCCCTCTTCTAGTATTGACTGACTTGCCTCATGTAGGAGATGAACCTTATCAGTCAGCCTGCACTGAGAACCTGGTTGCCACTTGAGGTTTCATGATCATTCAAGCTGCTATCTTTGTTCTCCAGGGCTCCTAGTACATAAAGGTGTGTCAAAACCTATCAATGTGCCAAAGGCTTGGGAAATGCCCACTTACCTGGTCAGGCTCCCAAAGTGAAAGTGAAGTTGCTCAGTCATGTCCGACTCTTTGCGACCCCATGGACTGTAATGTACCAGGCTCCTCCTTCCATGGGATTTTCCAGGTAAGTACTAATTATCTTCCCCTTCAGCTCCCGATGCAGGCTAATTGGAAACCCAGCCTTTATGCAGCTGAGAAAGTGAGAACATTAAAGAGTCTAGCCCATATCAGGGAGAAATTGTGAGCTGGGTGTTTTTGTTCACTCACTCTGTGCTGAGCCAGAAGGAACTGTCCCTGGGAGTGCGTGTGGCCCAAGTATAACAGCCTGCTTGTTTTGTGTGGTCCTGTCTTGTGCAGTCTTGAATGCCGAGCGCTCTTAGCTCTCAGAGCTATATCATTTGAGAGCCAATCCCTTGAGTAGCAGCTGCAGTGGTTCTAGTGCCAGATGTGTGGACATGCTTCTTCCAGGGAGAAGCTAGAGATTTGGTTTTATTATTGGAGTGATATGGCTCCTGCCCTTCAGACTCCCCGGAGGGTCCCAGTCAGGTTCCCACCCCCACCCCCATACAGACTGATTTTAATCTGAAATCACTGGCAGCAGCTGGAAAAGTATGCATTCTAATTCCTTCCTGGAAAAACTGGAAGGTGGGCATATTTGCCTACTCCCTCTCACCGAACTTGGGGGATAGATTTCTGTGAAAAGGGCTTGAGTGCTGTTTGAAAATTTTTTTTTTTAATTTAATGTTATCCTGTGTAAGTCATGAATGCTGAGTCCTGTTGGTTATCAGAACTAGCTGATTTGAAGGACTAGTTTCTTGGGTAACAGTTGCAGAAGTTGGGGTGCTAGATGTGTGGACAAACTCCTTCTGGGAAAATGCTGGCAACCTGGTACTATCGCCTGAGCTGGAGGAGAATGCTGGGAAAGTGCCCACCAGCTCTTCTGGTCTCCAGAATGATTTCAGTCAGTTCCTAGTTGCAAGCTGATCAGAAGCCAGACCCTCAGGCAGCAGCTGCCCCAGTATGCAACTCCTTCCAGGAAAACAGTAGGAGATGGGCATTTTGCCTTTCCCTCTGTGCCAAGATTGACAGCATAGCTGTGAGAAATGCTTGCACATCCGTTTAAATCCTGCTTCTTTGTTTGCTTCAGTCCTATGAAACTCCTGAATGCTGAGCCCCATTGGATAGCTGAGCTAGTTGATTTCAGGTCTTATCCCTTAGATCCTATCCCTCAGCCATAAAAGTTGGGGCACAAAATGTGTAGACAAGTTCCTTCCAGGGAGAAGCTGGTGATTTGATTTTATGAATGAAGCAAGTCAGAAGGAGAAAGCAGGGAAAGTGCCCGCTAACTCTTATTAAAAATTATTTATTTATATTTTATTGAAATGAAGTTGATTTATAATATTGTATTAGTTTCAGGTGGGACAGCATAGTGATTCAATGATATATATATGTATCACTGAAGATATATGTATCATTGAATATATATCGCTGAATATATATATATATTCTTTTTTCATTTCTTTCCTCTTATAGCTTATTACAAAATATTGAATATAATTTCCTATGCCATACTGTAGGCCCTTGTTGGTTATCTGTTTTGTACAGCATTAAAACTTATTTTAAATATATTTTATCCAACATATTATCATTTCAACATATAATAAATATTTTTACTTTTTAATCATTTTATTTTACATTGAAATATAGCTGATTAACAATGTTTTGATAGTTTCAGATGGGTTATCTATTTTATATATCTTAGCTTGTATGTGTACTCCCAACCTGCTTACTTCCCTTCGGTAACCTTAAGTTTGTGTTCTATGCATGTGGATATATTTCTGTTTTGTAAATAAGTTCATTTGTATCTCTTCTTTTGGATTTCACATGTAAGTAATATCATATGATATTTGTATAATATATTGACTGTGCACAAATTAGACCCAGAACAAAACTTGACCAATGTTCAGAATCAAAAATAAAAGCACAGATTTAGGAAGAAAAGAGAAACACAGAGTTGGTGAAAATCCAGTTCTGCCGCTACTCAGGACATACCCAGTGCCTGGAAGAGACAAGCCTGGGCTTGCATAGCTCACAACAGGCTTTTCTGGGGCCACATAGTTTAGTCAGTTGACTCTAACACGTGTGACGTGTGCCACATGTGTCCTCTTGGGCCTGTGAGTATATTCTGACTGTGACAAGAGTCAAAGCATAATTTTCAAAAACATCAAAAACACGAGTCTTCTGAAAATACAAAAGTACAATATAAAAGTGTCAAAGATTTCTTTAACTCATCAGTGTGGAAAATAACAATGCTAAGATTGGTTCCATATCTCTGACTCTCTATATGGGGGTCAGATCTTCTTGAAGAGGATCTGCTTGACTTTCCATTAGCCAGGTCAAGCCAGATTTTTTTTTTCTTCTGAAAATGTCCATTTTCTCTCGTTTTTATTTATTGTATTTACTTTTAATATTAACTTTCAGTTCAATTCAGTTCAGTCACTTAGTTGTGTCTGGCTCTTTGCGATCCCATGAATCGCAGCATGCCAGGCCTCCCTGTCCACCACCAACTTCCAGCGTTTACCCAAACTCAGGTCCATCGAGTCAGTGATGCCATCCAGCCATCTCAGGAGACTTCTCCTCCTGCCCTCATTCCCTCCCAGCATCAGGCAGGGTCTTTTCCAGTAAGTCAGCTCTTCACATGAGGTGGCCAAAATACCGGAGTTTCAGCTTCAGCACCAGTCTTTCCAATATTAACTTTAGGGAGGTAAAATTTACAAATAGGAAAATATGCTGTCTTTAAGTATACAGTTTGATGAGCTTTAACTATTGTATGCATCTTTGAAACAATCGCCATGATAAAATATAGAATAATTTTTTCACCACTCAAAGTCATTTCATGCCCTTTTTAGATCAGGTTCCAGACAATTGCTTTTGTGATTTCTGTCTTAGTTTTGCTTGTTTTAGAAATCATATTATACATGCAGATTTTGGTTTTGGGGTGTTGTTTTTTTTTTTTTGTCTAGCTCTTTTTTCAATCATATTTTTTGAGACTAATTTGTATTGTTGTCTATATGAGTAGTTTATTTCTTTTATTGTGGAGTGCTGTTTCACTCTATGAATATTCCACAGTTTGTTCTTTCATCACTTTGTTGATATAAATATATTTAGGTTGTTTTTAGTAATGGATTTAATAAGTAAATCTGGTGTTAACATTCTTGTATCAGTCTTTTGCGGACATATTTTTATTTATTTTCAATGACCATATATATATATAAGAGTGGAATAGCTGGATACTGGGCAGTGTGCTTGTGTGTGGTCAGGCCACTGAAGATGGCCATTCTCTTGTTCTCTGTACATCCCCTGCCTGATCAGTGCCTGCTTCACCTACACCCTACGCACATGACTGACCTTTTTATGTACTTGCCCCAGGCCTCAGCTAGTAATAGCTTATCAAAGGGTTCGTGAGGGGGCATGCCCATCTGCTCATTTCCCTGGTAACTAATAAACCAATCTGACATCAATTGGCAATCTCCTCTTGTACTCAGTTGTGAAACCTGCCTCTTTGTCCTGCTCACCCTCTGCTACAGTGGGATGTCACTCCAGGACCTTGCTTCAGACATGTAAGCTCCTTCATCCACTGAGCCATCGATGTCTCTGTTGCTGACTCCAGGCTCTGTTTTTGGCTCTAAAACTGGGCAAGTGTAGGCCTTGTAGGCCTGTGGGGTGCAGCCCAACAGTATTTGTAGACTTTTTCAGTTTAGTTCAGTTCAGTTCAGTCGCTCAGTCATGTCCAATTCTTTGCAACCCCATGAATCGCAGCACACCAGGCCTCCCTGTCCATCACCAACTCCCGGAGTTCACTCAGACTCACATCCATCGAGTCAGTGATGCCATCCAGCCATCTCATCCTCGGTCCTCCCCTTCTCCTCCTGCCCCCAATCCCTCCCAGCATCAGAGTCTTTCCCAATGAGTCAACTCTTCATATGAGGTGGCCAGAGTACTGGAGTTTCAGCTTTAGCATCATTTCTTCCAAAGAACACTCAGGGCTGATCTCCTTCAGAATGGACTGGTTGGATCTCCTTGCACTCCAGGGGACTGTCAATACTCTTCTCCAACACCACTGTTCAAAAGCATCAATACTTCAGCGCCCAGCCTTCTTCACAGTCCAACTCTCCCATCCGTACATGACCACTGGAAAAACCCAGCCTTGACTAGACTGACCTTAGTCAGCAAAGTAATGACTCTGCTTTTGAATATGCTATCTAGGTTGGTCATAACTTTTCTTCCAAGAGTAAGCATCTTTTAATTTCATGGCTCCAGTCACCATCTGTAATGATTTTGGAGCCCCCCAAAATAAAGTCGAACACTGTTTCCCCATCTATTTCCCATGAAGTAATGGGACCAGATGCCATGATCTTAGTTTTCTGAACGTTGAACTTTAACTCAACTTTTTCACTCTCGTCTTTCACTTTCATCAAGAGGTTTTTTAGTTCTTCTTCACTTTCTGCCAAAAAGGTAGTGTCATCTGCATATCTGAGTTTATTGATATTTCTCCTGGCAATCTTGATTCCAGCTTGTGTTTCTTCCAGTCCAGCACTTCTCATGATGTATTCTGTGTATCAGTTAAATAAGCAGGGTGACTATATACAGCCTTAAACAGTCAAATAATTCTCTAAGGTGGCTGTATTCTTTAGTGCTCAGCAGGAATATCAATTGGAGTGTTCCAGTTGTTTCACACCATTGCCAAAATATGGCCCAGTCAGTTTCTTTATTTTTAGCACTCTAGTTGGTTTGAAGTGATATTTAATTGTAGTTTAAATTTGCATTTCCCTTGTATGTAATGATACTAAGAACTTTTTATTGGTTTATTGTATCTTTTTTTGTTGAAGGTCTTTTGATATCTTTTGCTTACTTTCCTTAAATTGAGATGACTGTCTTTTAGTATTGAGTTAAAAGAATGTTTAATATCTATGTATAATAAATAATATATAATATATATGAATGTGTACTTTGTAATATATATGTGTATTTTGTTCTCTCACTGTATGAAAAATGTTTTTGTTGTCTTTTTAGTGTCTTTATAGTCTCACTATAGTTTCTTTATAGTGATCATTGTTTTTATTAACTTTTTGTGTGTGCACACATGTGTGTGTGCTTATATGTGTCCTAGCTAAGGAATATTTCCTTATTCCAAGGTCACAAAAATATCCAATTTCTTATAGATGCATTATTGTTTTAGCTTTTATATTTAGATCTATGACCACCTCAAATTATTGTTTTTTATGGTGAGAGGCTGAGGTTGTAGATAATTTTCTTATAGTGTTATTCAGTTTCCTAGAATCATTTTTTGAAGAAAATTTTATTTTTGATTGACTTGTTTTTAGTTCTTTTGTTGAAGGTGAATTGACCATACATGTGTGGGTCAATCGCAACAAGGAAAGATAGCTCCCTTCAATCCTGCCCATAGTTTGAAGGACACACACTTCAGTTTCTCATTTCCCCTTCCCAGCTCCTGGTAGCCACTAATCTGCTTTCTATTTCAGTGGATTTTCTGACTCCAGATAAATGGAATCATACTTTGAGGACTTTTGTGACTGACTTCTTTCACTTAGTATGTTTTTAAGATTCACCATATTGTAATGTATTTCAAAACTTGATTCTTTTTTATGGCTAAGTAATAATCCACTATTCAGATACACTGGGGGCTTCCCTGGTGGCTCAGATGGTACAGAATCTGCCTGCAATGCAGGAGAGCTGGGTTCAACCCATCGGTTGGGTAGGTTCCCTGGAGAAGGAAATGGCAACCTATCCCAGTATTTTTGCCTGGAGAACTCCATGGACAGAGGAGCCTCGTGGGCTACAGTCCATGGGGTCACAGAGAATTGGACAGGACTGAGCAACTAACTCACTGTGTGAGTCAATCACTGGATACTCTGACAAATCCACTGATGTATTTGTATAAGCGAATGGCAGCACCGCATTGATTTAATTACTGTAGCTCTCGTCTGAAAGTCAGATGTGTATTTTACAAAGCAAAAGTTTTCAATTTTTATATAGCCTGATTTATTAATTTTTAAATTTCGTGCATCATGCTTTTGCTGTTGTATCTAAAAGATCTGCCTAGCCCTAATTTACAAAAGTTTTTTCCTGTGTTATATTATAAAAGTTTTATAGGTTAATTCATGTTGAGGCCTCTGATCTATTTTAATTTTTGCATAAAGTATGAAATAAGGATTTAAATTCAGCTTTATTCATGTGTATATCCAGTTTTTTTGGCTCCATTTCTTAAAAAAAAAAAAAAGACCATTTCCCCTTTAAACAGATGTGGTATCTTTTTGGAAATCAGTTGACTACAATGGTAAGTGCTAATTTCTGAACTCTAGTTGTGATTCATTGATACATATGTCTATCTTTAAGTGAATACCACACTATTTTGACTAATACTGCATTGTAGCAGGCTTTGAAATCAGAAACTATAATCCTGCAACTTTTTTTTAAAATTCTTTTTGCTCTTCTGGGCATTTTGCATTTCCATATATACTTCAGGAATAATTTAACTTTCTGAAAAAATGCCTTCTAGGATTTGATAGAGATTGTATTAAATATACAGACCATCTCTTCATGTGAAAAGATTCCCCTCTTGCTGGATTTTAACTGGCCCTTCTTCCTTGCATAGCTCTGTGATATATTTATAACAGTTTTAGGATTTATTACTAGTATCCTAGTTGCTGCAGGAGGAAATCTTGCCTTTTAAAACCTGCTACGTTTGTAACATCTACTAACATGTGGTTAAATGAGTAAGAATTCTCTCTGCCCGCTCTCTACCAGATAGGTACAACTGGAAGTACTTCACACAAATAATGCACTAACTCACAAAAACCACCTGAAGAGGATAATGTTATCATTTGCATTTTACTGAGGATTGTAATGAGGCAAAGTGTTGTTTTAAAATTGAGTCCAAGATTGGAATTATGTGATGCAGAGAATCTGGGTTTTCCTTTCTAGCAATCTGGTTTCAAGAGTCTCTGCTACACACAAATTATAGTATAAAAACTGAAACTGAATAAAATCCAAGGGAATAAGATCATCTTAACATCTATTAACCTTTAAAATATTTAGTAGTCTAATAACTAAACAGGAAAAATAAAACTGAACACTTATGCAGAGAGAAGCCTAGACTTTATAGCAGGAATTAAATGTACTTTTTAAGTTTCTGAGGAATATTTATAGAATATTTATAGAATTCTTAAATATAGAATATTTATAGAATTCTGAGGAATATTTATAGAATTTTAAATTAAATAATTGATATATGTTAAAAAAAAAAAAAAGACCATTTCCCCTTTAAACAGATGTGGTATCTTTTTGGAAATCAGTTGACTACAATGGTAAGTGCTAATTTCTGAACTCTAGTTGTGATTCATTGATACATATGTCTATCTTTAAGTGAATACCACACTATTTTGACTAATACTGCATTGTAGCAGGCTTTGAAATCAGAAACTATAATCCTGCAACTTTTTTTTAAAATTCTTTTTGCTCTTCTGGGCATTTTGCATTTCCATATATACTTCAGGAATAATTTAACTTTCTGAAAAAATGCCTTCTAGGATTTGATAGAGATTGTATTAAATATACAGACCATCTCTTCATGTGAAAAGATTCCCCTCTTGCTGGATTTTAACTGGCCCTTCTTCCTTGCATAGCTCTGTGATATATTTATAACAGTTTTAGGATTTATTACTAGTATCCTAGTTGCTGCAGGAGGAAATCTTGCCTTTTAAAACCTGCTACGTTTGTAACATCTACTAACATGTGGTTAAATGAGTAAGAATTCTCTCTGCCCGCTCTCTACCAGATAGGTACAACTGGAAGTACTTCACACAAATAATGCACTAACTCACAAAAACCACCTGAAGAGGATAATGTTATCATTTGCATTTTACTGAGGATTGTAATGAGGCAAAGTGTTGTTTTAAAATTGAGTCCAAGATTGGAATTATGTGATGCAGAGAATCTGGGTTTTCCTTTCTAGCAATCTGGTTTCAAGAGTCTCTGCTACACACAAATTATAGTATAAAAACTGAAACTGAATAAAATCCAAGGGAATAAGATCATCTTAACATCTATTAACCTTTAAAATATTTAGTAGTCTAATAACTAAACAGGAAAAATAAAACTGAACACTTATGCAGAGAGAAGCCTAGACTTTATAGCAGGAATTAAATGTACTTTTTAAGTTTCTGAGGAATATTTATAGAATATTTATAGAATTCTTAAATATAGAATATTTATAGAATTCTGAGGAATATTTATAGAATTTTAAATTAAATAATTGATATATTTATATATATATATATATATATATATATACTCAGGAGGGAAACTTTATCAAAAGCCTAATCATGAGATATATGATAACTATTAATAAAGGAATAAAAAGCCTGAATGAGAGAAAAGATTATTTTAAGGGCAGATGGCTTCTCTGAGACTTATTTTCTATTTTGGAAATTACAGGACAATAATAACTTGTATCCATGAAATACGGATATGTATTTCTGTGTGTACACTTATGAGCTTGTAAACAATAAACTATACATAAATGCTATTTATCAACAACTAGCGGAGAAGGCAATGGCAACCCACTCCAGTACTCTTGCCTGGAAAATCCCATGGGCGGAGGAGCCCCGTCCACTGGGTTTCGAAGAGTCAGACGGGGTTGCGAAGAGTCAGACACGACTGCGCGACTTCCCTTTCACTTTTCACTTTCATGCATTGGAGAAGGAAATGGCAACCCTCTCCAGTGTTTCTGCCTGGAGAATCCCAGGGACGGGGGAGCCTGGTGGGCTGCTGTCTATGGGGTCGCACAGAGTCGGACACAACTGAAGCGACTTAGCAGCAGCAGCAGCCTTTAAAGAGTATTTACCTTATAAGATTCCCAAGAAAACTTTGATATTTTGATAGAAAAAGATTGAATTCTTTCTACATAATTCTGACATTAAAGAAATTCATAATGGTGAAGATCTTAGTTATGAACAAGCTCCATCTAACAAAACAATCACTGTATATTCTATGTATTGGGTTTTAAAATTTTACTATATGACAAGTAAAGCTGATGAACACAAATTATGGAGATGTGAAACAAGAAACAAATCACAAAGCAGTGAAAGATGATATGGTTTTTTGACATTAAAGAAATTCATAATGGTGAAGATCTTAGTTATGAACAAGCTCCATCTAACAAAACAATCACTGTATATTCTATGTACTGGGTTTTAAAATTTTACTATATGACAAGTAAAGCTGATGAACACAAATTATGGAGATGTGAAACAAGAAACAAATCACAAAGCAGTGAAAGACGATATGGTTTTATTTGCATGTTAGCAAATGAGAATTCAACTTTCACTTCAACACAAATATGAATATTTCAGGCTACAGCAAGGTCATAAAGTGTGTAAATAGAAGTTAATTTGAGCTACCAGGGAATAATAGTGATTTTCATCATGTCAACGTTGAGCTCTTCCATTAGCATACCTCATGCTTTCCTGCCTCACACTGGTCACAGAATTTAAAAGAAATAAGGACTTTACCTCATATCAAGAAAAATTAGCTCACATAGAGTCTGTGGTCAGGATAATAAAGAAATCTTGACTGTGATAATGAATTTACCTATTTTCCTACAGATGATAACTTTACTACATTTTTTCCATCCTAGTAATAGAATTTATTCTAAGAAATTTTGCCAGTGGTTTCATTTCACTGGTGAACTGCACTGACTGGTCAAGAGACAAAAAAATCTCTTCAGCAGATGGGATTCTCACTGCTCTGGCAGTTCCAGAATTGGTTTTCTCTGGGTAACATTAATAAATTGGTATGTAAATGTGTTTAATCCCAGCTTTAGACAATTTGGAGAATTATTATTATTGCCTGGATAATAAGCAACTATTTTGGCATCTGGCTTGCTGCTATCCTCAGCATATTTTATTTGCTCAAGATAGCTAATTCTCCAAAATTATTTTTATTTACCTAACATGGAGAATTAAAACTGTTCTTCTTGTTCACTTTGTCCTGTTTGGTTTTATTAGTTCATGGTGTAAACATAAATAAGACTATCCAGACAAATGACTATGAAGGAAACATCACTCAGAAGACCAAGCTGAGGGACATTTTACACCTTTGAAATATGACTCTGTTCATGCTAGTAAACTTCACACCCTTTGCGGTGTCCCCGACGTCTTTTCTGCTGTTAATCTTTTCCCTGTGGAAACATTTCAGGAAGATGCATCTCAGTGGTAAAGGACTCCAAGATCCCAGCACCAAGGTCCATATAAAGCCATGCAAACTGTCTTCTATTTTCTATTTACCGTTTGCTTCCTGGTTCTAATTTTCTGTTTGGGGCTCTGATAGGCACTGGAACAACTTGGTTATTATGGCATGCTAGGCTTTTGGAATCCTATGTCTTTCACTTATCCTGACATGGGGAAAGCAGATACTAAAACAGTCCCTCCTGTCATCTCTGCAGCAGCTGAGTTGATGGCTAAAAGAAAGGAAATAAGTGGGCATGATGTGTCTTCTGGCAAAAAGCAAACTATGATCTTTATAAACTTTGTATGTATGTGACTATAATGAATAATGACTTGATACAAATAAGGAAGACTAAATTCACGGCAGATAGGTAAAACACTAAAGAAATTCAAGTTGTATGAAAAGGATGAAGAAAAATAACAGGAAGGAGAAATCTATAACCAAGATCGGTGGTTAATGATGTTACACATTTCTGTATTAGGATTCTTACTAGGCTCCTCTGTCCATGAGATTTTCCAGGCAAGAGTACTGGAGTGGGGTGCCATCGCCTTCTCCAATTAGGTAAACATATACATAGTCAAAAGTGAAGAGTCTTTTGACTTCACTAAGGCTTCATAGAGAAATTTCTATGACTCGAAGGCTTTTTTTCTTTTATGTGATTTAATTTGCTTTTCCAGCCTTGCTTTCATTCAGATTCATTTATTCAGAGATATTAAAAAACAAAGTGTGAAATATGGATATATACACATTTATGTAAGATTTAGTTACTGAGCAGAAAATTTATTATTTTTCTTTAACAAGCACTATATACCTTATAATCTGTTAATACTCTCATGTATATTAAGGTATTGATAATGGAGGAATGATGTTAAAGCTGAAATTCCAATACTTTGGACACCTCATGCGAAGAATTGACTCATTGGAAAAGACTCTGATGCTGGGAGGGATTGGGGGCAGGAGGAGAAGGGGACGACAGAGGAGGAGAAGGGGGCAACAGAGGATGAGATGGCTAAATGGCATCACTGACTCGATGGACGTGAGTCTGGAAAATGGTGAACTCTGGGAATTGGTGATGATAGGGAGGACTAGTATGCTACAATTCATGGGGTTGCAAAGAGTCTGACATGACTGAGTGACTGAACTTGACTAAACTGAATGTTTATCTTTAATAAAGGAAATCACATGCTAACTTCCAGTTTAGGAGTAATTTTACTGAATAACTTGATTAAACTGGCACACTGGATTTTCATGGAGAATAAAGAATAGATATCCTGAATTTATCCTAAATAATCATAAAATCATGAAATACTTTTAATAAGGATTAAAAAGTGATGCTGATATGTTCGCCAGCACTATTATGAGTATAATCCATTGACAACAGAATGGATCAATAAAAGTGGAAAATTCATCCAGTTGAATACTGCTCAACAACAAAAATAAACTATAACTACATACCACCATGTGAATAATTATTTCATATAAAATGTATTTTCAAATAAATGTAACTTGTCTTTTCTCTGCACTCCTTAAAAAGAAAACTGAATAAATAATTCCAATTTTCTAAAATCTAGTTGCTGGCACAACTGAACTATAGGCATGCCTTATGTATTTCATAGACTTGGATTACTGTGATATTGAATGGTTTGCCTTGGAGACAAACAGAGATCATTACTTCCTACTTTTGCATTCCAGTCCCCTATAATGAAAAGGACATCTTTTTTTGTGTTAGTCCTAAAAAATCTTGTAGGTCTTCATAAAACCGTTCAACTTCAGCTTCTTCAGCATTACTGGTTGGGGCATAGACTTGGATAACTGTGATATCGAATGGTTTGACTTGGAAATGAACAGAGATCATTCTGTTGTTTTTTGAGATTGCATCCAAGTACTGCATTTCAGACTCTTTTATTGACCACGATGGCTACTCCATTTCTTTTAAGGGATTCCTGCCTGCAGTAATAGATATAATGGTCATCTGAGTTAAATTCACCCATTCCAGTCCATTTTAGTTCACTGATTCCTAGAATGTCGATGTTCACTCTTGCCATCTCCTGTTTGACCACTTCCAATTTGCCTTGATTCATGGACCTGACATTCCAGGTTCCTATGCAATATTGCTCTTTACAGCATCGGACCCTGCTTCTATCACCAGTCAAATGCACAGCTGGGTATTGTTTTTGCTTTGGCTTCATCCTTTCATTCTTTCTGGATTTACTTCTCCACTGATCTCCAGTAGCATATTGGGCACCCTCTAACCTGGGGACTTCCTCTTTCAGTATCCTATCATTTTGCCTTTTACTGTTCATGGGGTTCTCAAGGCAAGAATACTGAAGTGGTTTGCCATTCCCTTTTCCAGTGGACCACATTCTGTCAGACCTCTCCACCATGACCTGCCCGTCCTGGGTGGCCCCATGGGTATGGCTTAGTTTCACTGAGTTAGACAAGGCTGTGGTCCTAGTGTGATTAGATTGACTAGTTTTCTGTGATTATGGTTCCAGTAGCATTTTATAGATTGGTTACAGGGCCAGCATATAATCCATTACCTTATTAACTTATTACATTTCCTCTTTTAGTCTTCTCAAGAAACTTACATGAGAGACTTTATTATATTCATTGTACAGGTTAGGAATCTAAGGCCTATACAAGTTAAATAACTCAAACTTTCACAGATGGAAGAACTGGGGAAAGATTCAGGTCCACTGGAAATCAAAACCCATGCTTGTCCTGTGGTTCATATGTCTTCAGATCCTTCAGAAAAGCATTTTAAGTTCTCAAACCTGAGTCAGCTGTCCCTCTGAATTTCTATAACTGTTTTCTAGCCTGTTTTTTGAAGTAAAAATAATTTTTTAGTTTTCAAGATCACTTCTTGGCTTTAAAAAGTCTTTAAACCCTAAATGTGATGTTGAAATTGGGAAATATTATAGCAGATTCACAGCTGGCTTAATTGGTTTGTTTCTCACCATGGGAGTGAGGCAGGAGAGAGATGAGCTGCAGGGTAGACACTTACAATCAGCCTCTGGTTATAGTTTGAGATATAAATAATAATAGAAATGGAGTAAATAACTGGATTTTGTCTCTGGTGGACACTCCAAGATAACAGTAATAACAGGGGCAGAGAGGGGCTAAGCTTGCTTGGGTGAAAGATAAAGAGGTCACATATTCCTCATCTTTGGAGTTAGGAAGACCTTGACTGCATATGCACAAAACAGCTCCTCAGGGGTCAAAAAGAGAGGGGACACCAAACCATAATAAGTCATATAAACCCCTGCCCTGCAAAGGCCCTTGCACTGAAATTCATCTCCATTAAAGATGTGTGGGCATATTGAGCGGGCTTCCCAGTTGGCACTAATGGTAAAGAACCTGGCTGCCTATGCAGGAGATTAAGAGACATGGGTTTGATCACTGGGTCAGGAAGATCTCCTAGAGTAGAGTATGGCAACACACTCCAATATTCTTGCCTGGAAAATCCCAGGGAGAGAGAAGCCTGGCAGACTACAGTCCATAGGGTCGCAAAGAGTAAGACACAACTGAAGCTACAGCAAGCTCACATGCACGCACATGCATACTGAGAGGATTCTGAGGCCAAGAACAAAGCTAGAGGAAAACAAAAACCTGGAAGAAGCACTCTCATGTAAGTGATTTAATCCACCCCTAAAACTTGCGTCTCTTTCTTACTGAAGCCACCTGTGCGTCTTTCTGTACCAATTCCTCTCTTAAGAAACACTCTACTTACTTCATTATTTTCTGTTTCTATGGTGGAATTCCTTTCCAGAGGGAAAAAAAAGCCAGGCAACACTGCAGTCCTGGGGTTTAATCTCTGATCGGGGAACCAAGATCCCTTGTCAAACCACTGCAGATACCACCTCTGCATAGCACCCCTGCAGACAGGAATATGACTTTTAACTTATTCCAAATGCCATTACCAGTTATGTATTATGCCATTTTCAGTTTCAATTCCCATTGCCCTGTCCATTGTCTAAATGTCTTCTTTCTGTATTTCATATGGACACCATTCTTAATCAGGATGTAACTAGTGTTTAAATCCAAACTAGGTTCTTCTTTTTTGTTTTTATTTTTGTAAACAGGAGTTAAGAGAAATAATATTTCCAAATAAACATCACTACTTTCCAAACAGATTTCCTGGCTGTGTACTTACAACAAATTGTTCCCAGCATTTTGGAGAACTTTGATTTTGGAGTTGCCCTCAGTGTTTCTTTTGAGTAGCTAAAATGATAGTGAGTTTTTATTCTTTGTGATTTTAGAAGTAGTTCTATGTGGATAAACAAATTTAGGTCCAAATAGTGTGGCTGAAAATAATAAGATAATTTTCTTATTGGACTTAGAAGTAGTTTTAAATCCACTTCTGAAAAAGTCTTCTTATAACATTTGATGGATTAAAAATACTGCTTATTCCCTTGCTGTGAATCTTGAATGTGTAAATTCTAGTGCTTGGGAATTAAATAGAAATCAATTATTATTTTATTCTATTACCTCAAGTACATTGTTAATCATTAATAAAAGAATGATTAAGGAGGAAACTCAGTCTCATAGAGATATAGTCTATAGTCTCCCATAGGGGAAGCACTCATTAAGAGCAGATTCTTGCTGGGTAAGACCTAGAGATGAGATCGTGGGATGGAGCCACAGAAATGGCTGATAGGTGCAATGATTTCTGGGTGAATGTTTGGTGTTGATTTGGCATGTAAATAAAGGGCTAACATATAATTTCTTTTGGGACAAATAAAACAATATACAATGAATTTTATTAACATATAAGGAAATCAAGCCTATAAACAATGACATTCAAAACTGCTGACTTGGTTAATTCTAATCAGGTCCATAGAAACTGACCTGTTTTAAAATACAATTTGCTTCCCTTGATGCGTTTCTTCTCTATTGATTTATGTTTGGACTTTACTTTTAAGATTGCAGAAAAGAGCATGCGTTTTAATGCCAATCTTCTTTGTTATGGAAGCAGACTTTCTTTTCCCACATACTGCCTCAGTTCAGTTCAGTTCAGGTCAGGTCAGCCTAGGGAGTAACTTTTCTTTATTCTTCTTCTTTAAGAAAATGCACAGATTAAAAGCAAAAAAATCTACTCTGTCATGTTGAAATTCAGTGGTTGAGCCCAACACATCACATTATTAAGGTAATTGTTTAGGAGATTTTTGGACCCTTTGGTTTAAAGTCTCTTTACAAATATTTCTTAACCTATTAGCTCAGGAAGGCTCCATCCTAACTGACATGCATTTCCAAATATAGAACGGACATTCATGATTATAACAGGTAAGAAAAATCATGTTCTAGAGATGACATGGTTATCAAAGGAGGAACATCCAGGAGCAGAAGAGTTTTAATTAACCTGTGTTCTGGTTCTTAATACACAAAGATTCTATAAAATTGTTAGAGGTTTTCCTTTCTTTGCTTCCCCTCCCTTCCCTTCCTTCTCTCCCTTCCTTTCTTCCATCCTCTCTTTTTTTTTTTCAATTTGAGTCTGACTCCTTAAATGACATAAGGAGAGAATATATAAGATGTTGGAACTGTGTTTGAATAGATTCCACTTATTAAATGTATAGTGTGATACTGGGCATGCACTTAAACTATATGAACATCTGTTTTCTCATATGTAAAGAGAGAAGTAATGTTATACATACCATAGGGTTCTTGTGAGAAATCATGAATGATGAAAGTCTTAGCATAGTCCGTGCACTTATCAGTTATTTAATATATTTAGCTTTCATTGTCTGATCAG
>SJYC01076557.1:0-25528 GCA_006408675.1 Madoqua kirkii
ATGCTGGGAAAGATTGATGGCAATAGGAGAAGGGGGTGACAGAGGAAGAGATGGTTGGATGGCATCACTAACTCGATGGACATGAGTTTAAACAACCTCTGGGAGCTAGTGATGGACAGGGAAGCCTGGTGTGCTGCAGTCCATGGGGTGGCAGAGTCAAACATAGCTAAGTGACTGAACTGAGCTGAAAGTATAACACTATTAAAAGAAAACATGGGGAGGAACATCTTGACATTAGTTTGGGCAATGTGTTTTGGGTTTTTTTTATCAAGGTATAGTTAATATACAATATTATATAAAATTTAGGTGTACAACATGATTCACAATTATTAAAGGTTGTATTTCATTTATAGTTATTATAAAATATCAGCTTATTTCTTATGTTGTACCTATACTATATATCCATGTAGTTTTTTTATTTTATACCTTATAGTTTGTGCCTCTTACTTCTCCTTATTTATCCCTCCTGTTTCCCCTCTCTCAACTGATAACCATTAGTTAGTTCTCTGTATTTGTGAGTCAGCTTCTTTATTGTTGTATTCACTGATTATTTTTATTTTTTAGATTTCACATGTAAGTGATATCATACAGTATTTGTCTTATGGTTTTCTTGATATAACTCCAAAATCACAAATAACAAAGACAAAAATAAACAAGTGAGATTGCATCTAACTAAAAATCTTCTGTGCATAAAGGGAAACCATCAACAGAGTGTAGACACAGCCTTTGAGATGAGAGAAGACCTTGCACACCAAATATCTGAGAAGAAGTTAATATCCAAATATATAAGGACCTTTCATAACTTAATAACAAAACTTAAATAACCTGATTTAAAAATGAGCAAAGGACCTGGATGGGCATTTCTCAAAAAAACAACAACAACAACAACAACATACAAATGACCAAACAGATATACGAAAAGATGTTCAACATCACTAATCATCAGAAATGCAAATCAAAGCCACAATGAGGTATCACCTCACATTGTTAGAAAGGCTATTACCAAAAAGACATTAGAGAAGAAGTACGAATGAAGATGAAGAAGAAAGGGGACCCTCCTACCCTACTGGTTGGAATGTGAGAAAACAGTGTGGAGATTTCTCAGAAAATTAAATCTAGAACTACCATATAATCCAGCAGAAATAAAGTCGTGATCTCAAAGAGATATTCACACCCACATGTTCATTGCAACACTATTCACAGTAGCCAAGGTATGGAAGCAACCTCAGTGTCTATCAGTGGACAAATAGATAAAGAAGATGTGACATAGATAGATACATTGGCAGAAACATATGAGAATATTAGTCTTTAAAAAAAAGTAATTTGCAGTAACGTGAAGTGGGAGGACATTATGATAAATGAAATGAGTCTGACACAGAAACACAAGTACTGCATGATCTCACCTATATGTGGAATCTAAAAAGTCGAACTCAAGAAACAGAGAGTAGAGTAACCACCAGTAACTAGAGGATGGGGAAAAGAGATACACTGGACCAAGGGCACCAACTGTCAGTCATGCAGGATGAATTAGTCCTAGAGACCTAATGTACAGCCTGCTAACTGAAGGTAACAGTAGTTTTAGTGTGTACTGGAAATGTGCTAAAAGATTATATTTTAAGTGTTCTCACTATCACCAAAAAAAAGTTACCTATGTGAGGTGATGGGTATGTTAGCTTGATTATGGTAATCAGTTCACAATGTATACATACATTAGGACATCATGTATATGTACATTGTGTATATGTACAGCTCAAATATACACAGTTTCTACTTGCCAATTGTACCTCAACAAAGCTTAGAAATGAAAAAGGGGCAAAAAAGGTGATCTCCCAATTTCATTCCCTTCCAGTTCAGTTAGATTTATAATACTTTCCCTCTCTTTCTCCATAGAACTTTGTTCCTTTTCATTGAAATAAGACAGAAATTTCAGGAAACAAAAGACAAAATCTGGTCAAAATGGTTTGCATGCTTTTGCTCCCAATCAAATGAGCTCAAGTCTTGGAAGGGAACAGTCTCACGGCCTGCAGCTCTGGGCTGTGAAGAGAGGTGTTCCACGGTCACCTCACTAATGCTCCCTTGGTGACCAGAGTTTGAGGTTACTGTTTGCCAAGTCTAAAACCAGGCCCTCATAAAGAAGACGAAGGAATGCCCTAGTAGGAGAGAGCTCTGAGCCCAGTCTTACTCCTCCAAGGCAGAAACTGTGACCTTGTAGTAAAATCCAATTACAACTTCCTCTTGTTTTATTTGGAAATGAAGGATTTTTCCCAATGTTGTTTAAAAAAAAATCAGTAAACAATATTCCTGAACAAGTGGCCCTGAGTAAATCTATAATGTATCGGCCTCAGGATACGACGTAGAAATGATTCAATGAGGACCTACCTTACTACACTAATAGAATGTTACTTTATTCTAATATTCTTTGTTCCAAAGAATAATGGCCATATATCTACTGGTAGCAGCTATTCCCATGAAAAAGGAAAACCTTTATGTGGTGGTGCCTCATTGCTCAGGCCATATTTGAGTTTTCTTAGCTGTCCCTGACGATAGAACTCCCCACCAGTAGAGCACCAGACTCCCTGGCTCAAGTAGGAGGAGGAGACCGGGATAAAAGTGGACCCGCCACTAAGCACAGACTCGACAGGTGTCAGCAGGCTCTGTGTGAGGCTAGAGGAAGATTAAAAGCAGCCTTGCTTCCCCAGCTCTTCCTAACGTGGCACTGCAGACGCCTTAAGAGTGAATAAACTCAACTGCCTAGATATATAATGTAGAAAGTGTCAGTCGCTCATGTCTGACTCTGTGACCACGCTGACTGTAGCCCATCCGACTTCTCCATCCATGGAATTCTCCAGGCAAGAAGTGGGTAGCCATTCCCTTCTCCAGGGGATCTTCTCGACCCAAGGATCGAGCCCAGGCCTCTTATATTGCAGGCAGCTTTTTCACAGTCTGAGCCACCAAGGAAGCCCACCTAGATATATACTGAAAACTAAAAGAAACCAAAACAAAACCCTCACATCGTGAATGAGTGTGTGCTGACCGTGCTTTGGTTATCTGCATGAAATCGTCTGTGGAGATTTAGCCGTGGGCAGGACTTCCCTGGTGGCTCAGAAGGTGAAGCATCTGCATACAGTGCAGGGGACCCGGGTTCAATGCCTGGGTCAGGAAGATCTCCTGAAGAAGGAAATGGCACCCACTCCAGCATTCTTGCCTGGAAAATCCCATGGACAGAGGAGCCTGGTGGGCTACAGTCCATGGGATCGCCAAGAGTCAGACACGACTGAGCGACTTCACTTTCACTTTTCACTTTCAGTGTTAAATCACTGTAAGTAGTAGCCATAATATTGGAGATTTATCTCCCATCATGAGAAATATTTGTGGATTACTTAGTGCAAAATAACAGAAGGAGAGAATGCTGTATCTCTACTAGGCATTTTAAAAGTGTAGCATATCATCACATACTCTAACTGAAGAAACAGACATTTCCCAGAGACTTGCAACAAAAATGCCATTTTTCTAAATTGGATAATGGCTTTTATCTTGGGACGTGGGGCGGGAGGATGGAGAGTAGATTAGGACATTCACTTTCTACGTTCAACACTTGTGTGATGTTTAGAGGTTTTAATAAAGACCATGTATCACTTTTATAATTAAACAGTTATAACAAAGATCAACTAATAACTGTGTATGTGTGTTACTCGCTCAGTCATGTCTGACTCTTAGCAACCCCATGGACTGTAGCCTGCCAGTCTCCTCTGTCCATGAAGTTCTCCTGGCAAGAATACTGAATTATCTATCATTTCCTCTCCATAGGATCTTCCCAACCCAGGTCTCCTGCACTGTAGGTGGATTCTTTACCACCTGAGCCACCAAGGAAGCCTCAACTAATAAATACTGTTCTATTAATACATTTTAAGTGCTGAGTCAATGCTTGCTTAAAAACAAAAGCGGGAAATATTATTTTTAAAGGAAAACAAATGTTGATAAACTCTGTGCCTGCCCCAGTCAAGGAATGACAAGGTGACTATGACAAATTTGCTCCAGAAACACTTTCTTAACAAATTTCAGTGGTTTACATTCTGTGACCCACTATTTAATGAGCCTGTTTAGTTGGCCTTTCCCAGGGTTCACACACAACTCTTCCTAGAAAATCTCAAAGCCTTTCTGCTACAACAAGTGTTATTTTCTAGGCAGCTCTCACCAAAGGGCAGCCTAGTAATTAACAAGTTTCATCTCTAGAAGCTTCAGGATCTTATTTCTGGCAAAGGATGTGTGTGCTACACATAATAACACTGTCAAAACTTGCTGTCTTATAAGGAGATTTTTGACATCATAACAAAAGAACTCTGTATACTCCTAAATATTTACCTCTCTTTGTCTCAGAACAACTCCTCAGAGCTCAGGGATTAAGTCACTCCTTGCAGCAAAATGAGGATCTGTTTTCTGTAAAACTGTAAACTGTATTTTTGGAGTTCACTCTTTCATTTCAAATATTTCACGTTACCAGGTAACTAAGGGCAATTGCACTATGTAGTCTGCCCTCCTTATCTCCAGGATTCACATCCACAGGTTCAACCAACCGTAAACCAAAAATACTTGGGGAAAAAACATGGAAATTCCCAAGAAGCAAAATGTGAACGGTGTGCCAGAAACAGTTAACAAAACTTTTGATTATATTAGGTATTATAAGTAATCTAGGGATAACTCAAAGTATGTGCAAGGATGTGCTTGGATTATATGAAAGCCCTATTCCATTTTGCATAAGAGACTTGAGCATCTGCATATCTTGGTGTCCAGGGGGTCCTGGAACCAGTTTCCTGGGGATACCAAGGGACTGCATATACCAAGCAAGAGGAACCTGTACTCAGGCTGCACTTTTAGAATTAAAACTGACTCCTAAATTTGCAAGACGTTAGAGACTTGAAGAGGAATAGTGTTCCACACTAGGAAACAACATGGGGTTCCGATGTTCTCTGGGTTTACCTTGATTTGGAGAAAAGGAAATGTTAGCTTCCGACTTTAACAACCAGACGTTTTAGATGAAGCGCCCGACTGTATAATATCCACGGAGCTTCCTGCTCTGGTCTGCTCGATATGCCTCTCCCTGACATGCCTTGTTTGATGTTTCAGGAATTCGTGATGATCGTCGTCTTTGGTTTGGAGTTCATTATTCGAATCTGGTCTGCAGGCTGCTGCTGCCGGTACCGCGGATGGCAGGGAAGACTGAGATTCGCCCGAAAGCCCTTCTGTGTCATAGGTGAGTATCAGAGTCCTGGATGCCCAGGTTTGGGGCACTGCATCCTTTTCTTCTTCTGTCTCTGTTATTACCACATTTGGCTTATGTTAAAAGCTAAGTATTCATGGATTTTTCACTATGTGCCAGGCTCACTCATGATTTGAGAGTGCTAATTCATTGAATCCACTTCACAGCTCAGTGAGGTAGGTATTTTCATTATCCGAGTTTTGCAGATGAAGAGGCTGGGGCACAGAGAGGTGCAGTGAGTTGCAAAAGTCACACAGCTAGTAAGTGGTGGCACTGGGCCTGAGCCAGAGGGCCTGGCTCTGGAACCTTCACGTCAAGTTGAGTTGTGCTAAAATACACGGTTCTCGAGCATCGCCTGAATTAGGGGAAGCACTGATTTCCCTAAGTATGAAGATCTGTTTTTGCTCTACAGTGTAAGCAGTACCGCTTCCAGGCTGCTGGTCAGCTAACACGGGTAAGTGCACCAGTCCTGGTAAAGCTTACTCATGAGCAGGCCTCAAGAATAATTAAATGTATGGCTTATTATACTCACTGTAACCATGAGACCTGATAAAGTGTTTTCCCGTCTGAAATTTGGCTCCCCACCCTACAGTCCCTGCATAAATATCACATCTCTACAACCCCTGGCTGCTGCCGCTTCAAAGAGATTCCAGTCACCTGGGTGCCAGCCTGCAGCTATAAAACACTCCAGAGTTAAGATCTGGCACCTCGCAGTGATATATTTGAAAGTGTATCATAAAATTGAAAATTTTAGTCAATTATATCTCAAATTTTAATTATTTTTTCAAGTAAGCTGCCTATATCATGGCCTTTTATCCCTAAATATTTTAATATGGATTTTTGAAAAGAAGACTATGAGTTTGCATAATCTTGTGTACTTGAATTGGATGTTAGTACAGCCCCTTATCCAATCTGCTGGCTGTACCCTAGTTTTGCCAGTTGACCTGGTAATGTCCCTGTAGCATTCTTCCCTGCAGTCTAGGGTCACACGTGGTGTTTAGTCATCAGGGCTCTGCGGTCTCCTTTTATCTAGAACAGTTCCTCAGCCTTTCTGTCTTGTACAACACTGACATTTTTGAAGAATTTGACCTATTTTTTAAAAAATAAAATGTTTTTATTCCTTTGGGGGAAGAATAGTAAAACCCTGTGTACCATAGCTTCTTGTAATTGTGGATGTTGTAGCTGTTGTTATTCAATAGTTACATTTGATTTCCTTGCTCTTTTCTCCTTCCTACTTCTTTGGCAGCCACTCAGATCCAAAGGCTGAAAGCTCCCGGTGGGGTCCTTATTTCCACTGTTTCCAACCTGAGAAACTGGGGGTTTTAGTTACAAGCTAGTTTAGGCTAAGCTCCTCATCAACAAAGGGTTTTCCATTCTGTTTCAGAAATTGTTGAGCGTCTTTAGGTACCTTCTTCACCCAGTTCTTAAGGAGGAAGTGGAGAAACCCTTTCCCCAGGGACTGTCAGAGGAATCCTTTGTTCCATCGTTCATGCCAGTGCTGTGTCCATGTCCTGGACGCATGTCCTGAGCATGGGGCGGCAGGTGGGCTCCCCACACACCTGCATATTTCGTTCAACCAGACTCTGTGGAAATGTGACTGCTTGCAAAGCACTGCAAGTGACTCTAGTGCAATTCTAAGCTACCCAACCGTGAAACACCTCGCTCGGCCTTCACTAATGCAGTCTGTTTGTCCAAATGCCACTCTCCTGCCAGATAAACTACAGAGGAAGTTAGGCACCAGCTCCCAGCCCCCGAGGGGCCCACCTGGCCCCCAGGGCACATCCATGCAGGCACTTGGTTTTTCTCTGGAGATCTCCTCTCTTTTTGAATCCCCACTCAAGCTAACCACGAAACACTGTAGCTCAATGCGAAATTATGGCACAAGACCTTCCAGTACTATAAGGGACCCAAACAAAACAATTCACAAGGCAAACAGTTTAGCAGGACTCATTCGGCTTCTATAGGATAAACTTGGTTCACAGCTGACTGCAGGAATGTCCCGTTTCAGGCTTTAAAACCAATTAAAAATTGCCAAAGAATGTTCAATCTACCGCATGATTGCACTCATCTCACACACTAGCATGGAGAAGGCAATGGCACCCCACTCCAGTACTCTTGCCTGGAAAATCCCACGGATGGAGGAACCTGGTAGGCTGTGGTCCGAGGGGTCACTAAGAATTGGACACGAATGAGCTACTTCACTTTCACTTTTCGCTTTCATGCTTTGGAGAAGGAAATGGCAACCCACTGCAGTGTTCTTGCCTGGAGAATCCCAGGGACAGGGGAGCCTGGTGGGCTGCCGTCTATGGGGCTGTACAGAGTTGGACACAACTGAAGTGACTTAGCAGCAGTAGCAGCACACGCTAGCAAAGTAATGCTCAAAATTCTCCAAGCCAGGCTTCAGTAGTATGTGAACTGTGAACTTTCAGATGTTCAAGCTGTATTTAGAAAAGGCAGAGGAACCATATCTGTTGGATCATGAAAAACACAAGAAATTTCCAGAAAAAAAACATCTACTTCTGTTCTATTGACTATGCCAAAACCTTTGACTGTGTGGATCACAACAAACGGTGGAAAATTCAAGAGTTGGCAATACCTGTCCATCTTACCTGCCTCATGAAAAATCTGTATGCAGGTCAAGATGTAACAGTTAGAACTGGACAGGGAACAACAGATTGGTTCCAAATAGGGAAAGAAGTACATTAAGGTTGTATATCGTCACCCTGCTTATTTAACTTATATGCAGAGTGTATCATGCGAAATGCCAGCCTGGATGAAACACATGCTAGAATCAAGATTGCCAAGAGAAACATCAATAAACTTACATATGCAGATGTCACCACTCTTATGGCAGAAAAGGAAGAACTAAAGAGCCCCTTGATGAAAGTGAAAGAGGAGAGTGAAAAAGTTGGTTTAAAACTCAACATTCAGAAAATTAAGATCATGGCATCCAATTAAGACTATGGCATCCAGTCCCATCACTTCATGGCACATAGATGGGGAATAATGGAAACAGTGAGAGACTTTATTTTGGGGGGTTCCAAAATCACTGCAAATGATGACTACAGCCATGAAACTCAAAGATGCTTGCTCCATGGAGGAAAAGCTATGACCAGCTTAGATAGCATATTAGAAAGCAGAGACATTACTTTGCCAACCAAAGTCCATCTAATCAAAGCTATTTCCAGTAGTCATGTATGGATGTGAGAGCTGGACTATAAAGAAAGCTGAGCACCAAAGAATTGATGCTTTTGAACTGAGGTGTTGGAGAAGACTCTTAAGAGTCTCTTGGACTCAAGGAGATCCAACCAGTCCATCCTAAAGAAAATCAGTCCTAAATATTCACTAGAAGGACTGATACTGAAGCTGAAACTCCAATACTTTGGCCACCTTATGCAAAGAGCTGACTCCTTGGAAAAGATTGGAGGCAGGAGGAGGAGGGGATGACAGAGGATGAGATGGTTGGATGGTATCACTGACGCGATGGACATGAGTCTGAGTAAACCCCAGGAGTTGGTGATGACAGGGAAGCCTAGCGTGCTGCAGTCCATGGGCTCACAAAGAGGCAGACACAACTAAGCAACTGAACTGACTGAAAAATTGGTTTTATTCCAACTCCAGAGGCAATGCCAGTGTATTTCTGGCCTCTAAGCTAAAGAGTGGGTTCTTTCCCATGTGTTTGCTGCCTTTTGATAGCTGTTCTCAGCTGCAGATCCATCAGCACATCTTGGTCTTTTAATCTTCCGCTTCCTTTCTTGAATCCTTCTGGGACTTGGCGTAGCATGTGGTTCTGTGGATGGTGTTGTGTCATCTGTAACTCAGCCACCTTTAGACCTGTCAGCTGTGACTTTACAGATTCTGTTTGACGTGGTGTAGGTGTGCTTGGAGCTTAGTTACCGCTTCAGGCCTTTCCTTCGTTTGTTATTTTACCTCTGCCAAATCAGCTTCTTTGGAAGAAAACCTCACAGATAAATATATAATGAATACCCACTGGAAGAAAAGCAGTATTTGTACTCACACTTAAGGTAACTATGCACTCCTCAGTCTTTCATTTGTTATATGTGTAATAATTTGATTCATGGTCCAGCTGAACCTATGTAATAGTGAAGCATGTTCAAATGTGACTCTTTTGGACGAGGTGAGTAAGATGTAACCTACACAGAGGAACCAGATGTCACTTGCCGGAAGGCGGCAGGATGTCCCAAATGGCTCCTGGAGCCCATTCTAGGCCATGCTTAATAGGGCCATAAAAAATGATTGATGTCAGGGGTAAAATGAGCAGTCGCAATGTAAAGTAAGCCCTGGATCTCCCTGCTTGACCTAATTGACTGCGGCACAGTGGACAAAGAGGTGTCATCTCTCCTCTGCCCACTACAGCCACGCCTACAGCCCTTCGCCCTGAATCTGTTAGGCCACAGCTGACAGGCCTAAAGGTGGCCGAGTTACAGGTGACCCAACTCCATCTTCAGAGCCATGTGCTACACCAAGTCTTGGAAGGATTCAAGGAAGAGGGAGATTAATGGACTGAGATGTGCTGGTAACTGCTGTGCATTTGGCGATGTAGCTAAGCTCTCTCAAGACTCCACATATCTGTAAGATCTGGTTATTCTGAACATGCCGCACACCCAAACATTTTCAGAAGGCTTGAGCATTCAAGGAAGGGCCCCGAAGAGACTGGCGGCCTGTGTGCCTGCGGTTTGGGGAATGCCTTCTGAGAGCTGAAGCAGAGCGAAGCCCCTTCAGCTGTCGTCTTGGGCAAGACTGAGCACTGCAGACCAGTTGATCCTATTTGGACACAGGTTGGTTCACAGGGCCATGAGCTGATTCCCAGAGAATCGTAACTCCCCTCCTGACCTGCCCACTCCCCACCCCTGCATGGAAGCCAGAACCAGAGCATTTCCAAATATTGTTGATTTAAGAAAACATTTCCCTGGTAGCTCAGATGGTAAAGCATCTGTCTGCAATGCAGGAGACCCAGGTTCAGTCCCTGGGTTGGGAAGATCCCTTGGAGAAGGAAATGGCAATCCGCTCCAGTACTATTGCCTGGAAAATCTCATGGACAGAGGAGCCTGGTAGGCTACAGTCCATGGGGTTGCAAAGAGTCGGACACGACTGAGCAACTTCACATTCACATCACAAGAAAACATAAAATCACTATATTCTTGTGTTTGAAAAACATCTTTTAGACATCTGTAACCAAAGGGAAGAAAAATCTATTCATTTTTTTAAAATTAGATGCTTTCTTTACCGAACTATCTCTCCTTGATTTGGGGAGTTTGAAAACTGGTAAAAGTTTATCTTGAATTGCAAAATTCTTATATCTATGCCTTCAATTTGGCAATGGCAATCCACTCCAGTACTCTCGCCTGGGAAATCCCATGGACAGTGGAGCCTGGTAGGCTACAGTCCATGGGGTCGTGAAGAGTCGGACACAACTAAGTGACTTCACTTTCACTTTTCACTTTCATGCGCTGGAGAAGGAAATGGTAACCCACTCCAGTATTCTTCCCTGGAGAATCCTAGGGACAGGAGCCTGGTGGGCTGCCGTCTATGGGGTCACACAGAGTTGGACACGACTGACGTGACTTAGCAGCAGCATGCCTCCAATTTACATCTCTCAGCTAAGACGCTATTGGAATAACTTGTCTGCAGCTGTGGCCAGTAATCATTGTGCTACAACTTGAAAAGTTGAATGGTTTGTGGATGACTAATGAGTTGCCCTCATTTGTCTGGACTTTCTGATTTCTTTTCTGATCTCTCTACAATCAAACACAACTCATTCATTCAGTGGCCTCAGTATAGAGAACATGTAAAATAACCTCAAAGAGTGAGTTCATAGTCACTCCTTTTCCAGCTTTCATTAATGACCTGGCTGAAAATTGCAAATTGTACCCAAGACTGCTGCTTAGATTATGATAATGAGCCTGATGTGTTAGAATGTCAACAAGCTACTTATAACCATGACTTTTTGGATCCCTGGTAACTCCTTCTAGAGACAGATGGAACAAGGCCATATTTTTCAATCATCTCAGGAAAGCAGAAAAGACTAGCCTGTGATTAACCTTGGATTAGCACTTGATGCTAAATATAAGTTGATTTTTTAATTGCTGTTTTAGCAGTTCTCCTTCTGTGTAATATTTCCACAGGAAGACAAAAGAGGCAAAGCAGAGCACAGACGTGTCCCCCATGAGCTGAGCATATGTGCCTTTGACACGGGAAAATAGCAAGTGTATATATATATATTTTAATGAGGAAAAAATAACCAGTGTCTTCCCTAGCTACAACAAAACTGGAGCCTTTATTAAAATCAACCACACAGCCAAGGCCACTCTAATATATCTGTGAGTTCATCTTATTGGAAGCAGCTTCAGCTGCTAATGTGTTGGAAAGCTATATTAGAGACACTTGGATGCCACTGGCCCCTAAACTGATGATTGAGGCACCGTTTTTCTACCTCTCCAGCCTCTCCATCTTTCACTGCAAGAGACGTTCTTTTCAGCTGCACTTATTTTCTCACCCTCTAATCTCTGCCCTTTACTGAAAGCTATTTCTCTTGGGTTGTTTCCTCTCAGCCGTGTACTCTCCTCTGCCTCCTTCTGTGTCTGGATGTCCAAACTCCATGCATATGGTCATCTCCATGGGATTAATTGGACCATCTGAGGGCTGTTAAACCTTGACTTGCTTGACTACAGAACTATAAAGCTGTTTCAGTCTCTAAGTGAATCTAGCTGATCTTTATGGAAATTTGCTCCGCTATGGGTACTGCTCTTGAACTCTGTAAACACTGTCTTATTTAATCCTGCAGAAGTTTTATAATATCCTTTGTAAAGATGAGGAAGTAAGATAAGGTTTGGGAAACTTGTCCACAGTTAGAAAGATGGTGAAAGAACTAGGATTTCAACCTAGAAAAATAAGCCTACCTGATGAGCTCCTTTTACTCACAACACTTTTGACATCACATCTGTGGGATTTTCCCTGACATCAACCAGTTCTCCAACTTTCCATACACGCTTGAAAGTGAAAGTTGCTCAGTCATGTCTGACTCTGCAGCACTGTGGACTAGAGCATGCCAGGCTCCTCTGTCTATGGAATTCTCCAGGCCAGAATACTGGGGTGGATAGCAGTTCCCTTCTCCAGGGGTCTTCCCAACCCAGGATTGACCCCAGGTCTTCCACATTGCAGGTGGATTCATCTGAGCCACTAGGGATGCCCAAGAATACTGGAGTGGGTAGCTTATCTCTTCTCCAGCAGATCTTCCCAACCCAGGAGTTGAACCAGGGTCTCCTGCATTGCAGGTTGATATTTTACCAGCTGAGCCAACAACTCGATACAATTTTGACACTAACAATTGGTATTAATGTGAAACCCCACCAATCCAGGGTTCAGTCTCACTGGACTTTCCCTCCCCAACTCAGACACCAGCCACAGAGAGGTGTCCAGGCTAACACGCTCTGCCTGGCTGTCAGCAATCTAGGGATTCCAATAGCCCCCCATGTTGCTAGAATGACACAGAGTTCAGGAGAGTGCTGTACATTATATCACATTATATTTTTTATATTTATTGTAAAAGCTACAATCTGAGAACAGCCAAGTGAAAGAGATGCACCGGACAGATATTGGGGGCAGAGGACTGGCTAACATGGAGATTTTGTGCCCCTTCAAGAGCCCCACCTCCCAGAACCTGTGTGTTCAGCAGATGCTCACCAAGTGCACACATTAGAGATAGCCGTGCAGCTGTCACTACACAAGCACATCTGTTGCTCACTAGCTGTTGGTGACCAAACTCTTTCTCTCCCAGGAGGTCCCAGGTCTTCCTGGTGCCCAGGAAGCTAAATAAGGACCCCTAGCCAACAGTCATCTGATGATTGTATAAAAGGCCTTTATCAAGTCTAGGAGCTCTGTACAAGGAACCCAGGAGAATGACTAAGTATCTACTCCCCAGAGTACTACATGACCCAACTGTGAGAATATTGCTCTTATTGTTTATTCATGTTTTTAAATTAAATTTAGTCAGCCTTGTCCGTTGTCATCAACTTACATTTGTAATATCCATCAGTTGTATACAAATGTTATCATTTGTCACCTAAACTGTTTGAATAATAAGTCAGACTTCACAAAATGGCATTAATATCAGACTTAAATATTAGCCTTATTACTTCAATTAGATCAGGTTATTTGTTGCTGCTCTCCAACCTAAAGAGAAATTAAGCTCTGAAGTAGACGAATTTGCCTTTTCTATGACTGCATGGCCTCCTGAGCAATGCTTTCCTGAGGTCCCTGGGTGTGTCCTAACTTGAGAAGTCTCCGGGTAATTGACATCATTCTCAGAAATGCATTCACATGTTGTTCATACTATAGACTGCTGGAGACCTGTTTAGGTCACTTGACCTGGTGTGCAAATTTGAGTGTCATATAGCTTGATTAATTAGCTCATAGACTGGCCCAGAGGGAGAATATGCCTGGAGAAAATGAATAACTAAAGATTATTTCCCATTCCTTCAGTAAACCAGAGTGGAGCACTATGATACTAATGTTCTGTACTTTCAAATGTTACATAAGAAAATTCAATCACAGACAGAGCATTTATTTATTATGTGCCAAACATGGTCTTAGGTGCAAATGACACAATAATTAATAAAACACAATCCCTGCCTGTAAGCGTAGGAGCTCCCGTGCCCTTGGAGCAAGAAGGAGGCTAGTTATGTTGATTTAGAACAAAGCTGATGGAGGCAGGAGTCATGGACAGAAGGGTGCAGAACACCATGACTGGTTGAACAAAGGAGGGAAAGGTCCCTTGGGTTTTGAGCTCAGTCACCCACCAAACATCTATACTATGTCCGAGTGTGGTTCTCAATGCCAGGGATGCTATGTTGCTCTAAATGGGCAGTGTCCTCTTTCCTGTCAAGCTGATATTCCAGGGGACAGAGAAAAATAATATGCAGAAATATTTTTGAAAAACGAGATAGTGTCAACTGCAGAGAGTGCAATGAAGAAAATAAGCAGAGAGATTAGGAGTTCCTTTAGATTGAGTGGTCCAAGGGAGTCTTTCTAAGGAGTGGACACTCAAGTCAACCTGCATATTACAGGGGCCATTGATGAACGGATGTGGGCAGAGGTCTTTCCAGGCCAGAGAGGAAGCAGGGCAAAGGTTCTTGAGACCAAGGGAGCTTGGCCCGCACCAGGAAGAGACACATGGTCATTGTGGCCAGAGCTCAATGAGCTCAGTGTGGTAGGTGATGGACAGACAGCCACTCCCAGGGGCCATGGGGGCCACAAGCAGCCTGAGATGAAGCGGGGTCCAAGATGGGCCACTCGGCAGAGGTCCAATAGATGACTGTTGGGCCTAATGATAAATATTTAGGTTAAAAACAACATTTTGATCAGGCAGTGAGAAGTATGGCTATATAAGACCCTGGGTCTCTTGGTCATCTGTCTATACCTGTTTGAACTTCATATCGGAATATATAAATCATTATCCATCCAGAAAAATATAAACCTGTCCCTCTGACTTTTCCATGCATCTGTGTATCTACCCTTACATCTATGTATCTGCCCATCTATAAGGAAACATGAAATGTCCAAACTGAAAAGCAAGTGTGTTTTTCCTGTGAGCAGCAGGAATTAGGAGAATGTGATGAGAGCTCTCACATTCCCCTTGGAAACTCTCACCAGGAAGCAGTTCCCAGGGGCCTCTGAGCAAAGGACTTTGCAGCATCAGCTCAGTGATGGCTGTGAGGCAGACTTATTTCATTAAACATGATTTATTTCCTTTGAGAAATGGTCCCTTGCTGTGTTGAGCTGTTATCTGAAGACTTAAGATCAATAGGAGGCATTGCTGTCTCTATAAGGTCAGTTTTCTGAGTGCTGCTTGGAATTTGCCAGCAGGAGCCCCTTTCACCCCAGGGGAAGTTGTGCAATTCAGCCTCTGTGTGCGGCTGTAAGGATGTTCCTGACACATCTTTGCAAGGCCTCTGTTTTATTTTTAATAAATACCGCAGAGCGAGCGGCCCCGTGCACAGCTGAGTGCAGCATTTGAGAGCATGGATAATGTGCTGTGTGGTGGGCGGCTTTTAAAATTAGATTTTAAAGCTTCATCCCTATTAAGAGGCTCAACTGCAGTATAAATGCATCTTTAATTCTTCAAAGAGTCCCTTCCTATAACGGAATTTGGAGCTCAGTTAGACGATAGAGCTCATCAAGCAGCACTGTGTCCCTCTGAGACGTTGCCTCTCCCTCACGAGAAACAGTAAAACTGAGGCTCCATGAAGGGAGTGCTCCCTGCTTAACCGCCAAGTCAGCCGCAGGGCTGGGGCAGAAAGCTGACTTCTCCTGGCTCCCAGCTCTCACACACTGTCTCTGGAGAGTCAAATTTAATTACAGTATAATCCACTTAATCTACATACAGAAGAATAACGAGGGAGCAGGAAAAATGAATTTATTAGCAGGTTGGTAGGAGACCACGTGTTGTAGGTCAGCAACCTTCCCGTCGAGATGCAGCTTTCCAGTGAGTTCTAGGCGATTTTCCTGCCATGAGAGATGTCCTAACGGTACGGCCACAGCTGGCAAAGGACTGCTTGACTCTTCTCACTTTGACACATAAGTAAAGCTTCAACTTGAAAATGCTGAAAGTGCAGAACTACAGTTTTGTCAGAAATAAAACGTGGATCTTTTTAAATAACAATGATAATAGGAGGAAAAAGAGAGTGCATAGCTGTCCTTCAACACTCCTTTGGGTCAAAGAAACTACCACACCGAATTAAATGCTCAGCTCACCACCTTCCTTGAAGCAAGAGATGTGTGAGCCTTTGCTTCATTGTTAACTTTTGATTACTTTCACACCAATCCACCGTGGCTGTGAACTTGCTGGACTATCTATTGTCTATTTCCTACACACATATTACAAAACAGACAATAGTTTAAGAGGTATGTTTAGATAAGAAATCTGCCTTTAAAGCTGAATATAACAGGAGGTTAGAACTTGGGCCACTTGATGTTACATGAACACAAATAAAATTTTATGGTTTAAAGTATAAATCATATTTACAAACTATCTCACATCACCCTCATTGTTGTCCAGTTGCTCAGTCATGTTCAGCTCTTTGTGACTCCATGGACTGCACCACACCAGGCTTCTCTGTCCTTCGCTATCTCATTGTATTTGCTCAAATTCATGTCCATTTAGTCGGTGATGCCATCCAACCATTTCATCCTCTGTCGTCCCCTTCTCCTTTTGCCTTCAATCTTTCTCAGCATCATGGTCTTTTCCAATGAGTTGGCTCTTTGCATCAGGTGGCAAAGTATTGGAGTTTCAGCTTCAGCATACTCCTTCCAGTGAATATTCAGGGTTGATTTCCTTTAGGATTGACTTTCTTATTAAAATTGAAAAAGATGATCTCCGTTTTACATATTGAAAACATGAGCCTTAGGTTAATGGTCTTATCAAGGGTCACACTGCATATAAGCAAAACAGAAGAACAACATAATAGAGCAAGAGAGTGAGATATGCTCAGGACATCCTTCTACGGTACCACGTTATCCCCCTGCATCACTCACATGCAATGCAATAGGAAGAAAGAAATAAACCATATGATGAGGTCTGGGTCCTGTCCCTATTGGAAACACTAGCTAATGTGAAGCTAAGAAGAAAACAGATGTTACTACCAAAAAATGCAGTTCCTTTCCCCAGCAGTCTCTTCCTAAGATCTGGCCCTTTTTTTGGTAACTTTTTATTTTGAAATGACTGTAGACTTACTTAAAAGTTTCAAAAAGAGCAGAGAGAGTTGCTCTGCACCCAGCTATCCTCCAGCCACTTCCCCCATTGATGGCATCTCACATGAGTCTCGTGCAACTACCAAAAACAGGAAGTGGGTTGGATATGTTACTGACTAAACTGCAAACCTTGTTCAGATTTCATCAGTCTCTGCCTGCAGTCAATGAAATTTTACCACATGTACAGGTTAATTGAACCATTACCACCATCAAGACACAGATCCTTCCCACCCCTTAAAGAAACTCGAGGTGCTATCTCTTTAAAGTCACTCCTCCCAAAAAAATCCCAAGTCCTGAGAATCACTGATATGTTCATCACTGTAATTTTGTCACTTTTAGATTGTTGTGTAAATGCAACCATACAGTCATAAATTCAATCTTTTAAAATTGCTTCTTTTTTCACTTAGCATAATACTCTTGAGATCCATGTAAGTCATTGCAAATAACAGTAGTTCAGTCCTTTTTATCACTGACTAGTATTCCATGCTATGGATTACACAGTGTATCCATTTACCTGTTAAAGGTCATCTGGCCAGATGACCAGATGGTCAGGTCATTTTTATTTATAAATCAAGCTGCCATGAACATTTATGTAGAGGCTTTGTATGAACATAAGTTTTTATTTCTTTAGGATACATACCCAGGAGTAGGGTTACTGGCTCTAATGGTGTTTGACTTTATCAGAAGCTACCAAACTGTTTCCAGTGTCTAGCTATTTCTTTTAAAATACAGAAATACCTAGAATACTTCATGACAGTAAATTACATACATATTGACTTAAATGACATTCACTACTTTCATAGAAAATATGTTTCTACTTCTATTTTTCTATGAAAATTATTCTAATAAGCAGAAGTTTCTGAAATTCATATTTGATTACTTGGGTCAAGAAATAAGTGAAAATATAGTCCATTAAGGAGCAGTTCTTCATGTCTAATAAATGAATGCAAATTTGATGCTTATGTAGATGAAGTGTTGAGAGACTAACTAATGTAAAAAACCAATACTGTACAAATTCCTGAAGGGCTATTACCTAAATCTAACTTTACTTGGTAGGAAATCTTATTCAAGCAAATTTTACTAAAATAAATACTAATCATACTTTCCTGCTAAAGCAGCGGTCCCCAATCTTTTTGGCTCCAGGGACTGGTTTCATGAGAGACAATATTTCCACTGATGGTTTCAAGATGATTCTCCTAACGAGTGCCCAACCTAGGTCTCTCACATACGCAGTTCACGGTAGGGTGTTCACTCCTATGAGGATCTAAATTCAGCCACTGATCTGACAAGAGGCAAAATTCAGGCAGTAATGCAAGCAATGGGGAGTGTCTGTAAATACAGATGAAATTTCACTTGCTCACCAATCACTTACCTCCTACTGTGTGACCATGTTCATAACAGGCCACTGAACAGTACTGGTCCATTAGGGGTTGGGGACCCCTGTGCTATAGGATACTTATAATCACATCAAGCCTCAGGATAAAATGCTTAAAGCTGTCACCAAGCTTTGGACCCAATAACCATAGTCCTGATGTAATGTAAACAAACGTTTGTTCTCCCTGATCCCACACCTTTCAAAAATCCCCTATTCTTTTTTTAACCATTTTATTAAAGTGTAATTTACGATGATTTATTAGTTTCAGGTATACAGCAAAGTGATTCAGATATATATGTTGTGCTATGCTTAGTCACTCAGGCATGTCTGACTCTTTGTGAATCCATCCATGGACTATACCTGCCAGGCTCCTCTGTCGATGGGATTCTCCAGGCAAGAATACTAGAGTGGGTTACCATGCCCTCCTCCAAGGGATCTTCCTAACCCAGGGATCGAACCCAGGTCTCCTCACTGCAGATGGATTCTTTACCATCTGAGCCACCAGGGAAGCCCATATATAAGAATATATTTATTCTTTTTTTAGATTCTTTCTGGTATAGGTTATTATAAGATATTGAATATAGTTCCTTATTCTATACAGCAGTTCCTTGTAGTTTATCTATTTTATATATAGAAGTGTGTGTCTGTGAGTCCCACATTCTTAATTTATCCCTCTCTGCTTTCCCCTGTGGTAACCATACATTTGTTTTCTGTGACTGTGTCCATTTCTGTTTTGTAAATAAGTATAGTTATATCATTTGTTCAGAGTTCACACATATGACGTTTGCCTTTATCTGACTTTTTGCTCAGGAGGATCATCTGTAGATCCACACATGTTGCTAAAAATGGCTTTGTTTCATTCTCTTTTGTGGTTGAGTAATATCCCACTGTGTATATGTACCACATCTTCTTTAGCCATTCCTCTGTTGATGGACGTTTAGGCTGCTTCCATATCTTGGCTATTGTAAACAGTGCTGCTATGAACATTGCGGTATGTGTATCTTTTTGAAGTAGAGTTTTCTCTGGATATTTGCCCAGGAGTGAGGCTGTAGGGTCATAGTGTAGCTTTAAAAAAAAAAAAACCCAATTCTTAAAACTATTCTTAAAACCTTCAAAACCCCTCTCAAAATCTCCCAGTGAATCTTCCATCGTAATCAACAGAAAAGTCATTTTCTCAAAAGTTAGTAACAATGCCACACATTCATGAATTCAGCTACATCACCACTCAGGGTATAAGCAATGTCAGAACAACTGATTACTCATTTGGAAGAAGATCAGGTTGGATCCATATGTATCATATTCCAAGATAAATTCAAGATAAATCAAAGATTTAAAAAATGTTGGATGGCAGAAATGGGTAAATTGTCATATAATCTTGAAACCAGGAAGGTCTTTTTCTGTTCAGTTCAGTTCAGTCGCCCAGTCGTGTCCAGCTCTTTGCAACCTCATGAATCACAGCATGCCAGGCCTCCCTGTCCATCACCAACTCCCGGAGTTCACTCAGACTCACGTCCATCAGGTCAGTGATGCCATCCAGCCATCTCATCCTCGGTCATCCCCTTCTCCTCCTGCCCCCAATCCTTCCCAGCATCAGAGTCTTTTCCAATGAGTCAACACTTCACATGGGGTGGCCAAACTACTGGAGTTTCAACTCTAGCATCATTCCTTCAAAAGAAATCCCAGGGTTGATCTCCTTCAGAATGGACTGGTTGGATCTCTTTGCAGTCCAAGGGACTCTCAAGAGTCTTCTCCAACACCACAGTTTAAAAGCACCAATTCTTCGGCACTCTGCCTTCTTCACAGTCCAACTCTCACATCCATACATGACTACTGGAAAAACCATAGCATTGACTAGATGGACCTTTGTTGGCAAAGTAATGTCTCTGTTTTTCAATATGCTATCTAGGTTGGTCATAACTTTTCTTCCAAGGAGTAAGCGTCTTTTAATTTCATGGCTGCAATCACTGTCTGCAGTGATTTTGGAGCCCTGAAAAATAAAGTCTGACACTGTTTCCACTGTTTCTCCATCTATTTCCCATGGAGTGATGGGACCGGATGCCATGATCTTCATTTTCTGAATGTTGAGCTTTAAGCCACCTTTTGCACTCTCCTCTTTCACTTTCATCAAGAGGCTCTTTAGTTCCTCTTCACTTTCTGTCATAAGAGTGGTGTCATATGCATATCTGAGGTTACTGATGTTTCTCCTGGCAATCTTGATTCCAGCTTGTATTTCTTCCAGTCCAGCGTTTCTCATGATGTACTCTGCATAGAAGTTAAATAAACAGGGTGACAGTATACAGCCCTGATGTACTCCTTTTCCTATTTGGAACCAGTCTGTTGTTCCATGTCCAGTTCTAACTGTTGCTTCCTGACCTGCATACAGATTTCTCAAGAGGCAGGTTAGGTGGTCTGGTATTCCCATCTCTTTCAGCATTTTCCACAGTTTATTGTGATCCACACAGTCAAAGGCTTTGGCATAGTCAAGAAAGCAGAAATAGATGTTTTTCTGGAACTCTCTTGCTTTTTCAATGATCCAGCAGATGTTGGCAATTTGATCTCTGGTTCCTCTGCCTTTTCGAAAACCAGCTTGAACATCAGGAAGTTCACAGTTCACGTATTGCTGAAGCCTGGCTTGGAGAATTTTGAGCATAACTTTACTGGCATGTGAGATGAGTGCAATTGTGCGATAGTCTGAGCATTCTTTGGCATTGCCTTGTGACTAAAAATATAGAGACCATAGAAGAAGACATTGATAAACTTACTCAACATAAAATTGTTTAAAGATATAATTAGATTGCATAAAATAAAAAATCCTATATGATAAGGTAAAACAAGCAATGTTAAAAGACAAGTGTAGGAAAATATATACCACACCTATCAGAGGCAAAAACCTAATCATCTGAAACTGTAAGCAGCTCTAGAAATCCAGAAGAAAAATCCAGCAACCCAGAGGAAAATAAAATAGCAAATGGATATGAACAGACAGTTCCCAGCAAAAGAAATACCCATGTACCTTGTAAACACAGTCTTGCTCATAAGAAGTACAAAAGGCAGCATTTTCTCATCTGTCAGATCGGCAAAATGCAGTTACTTTTTTGGTGAGACGGTGAGGAAGCAGGCGTACAAAGTGGTATCACCCTTATGGAAAGTGTCACTGCTACTAAAATTACATGGAGTTTACTCTGGGCCCCAGGAATTCTCCTTCCTGACAGTCTCATCAATTTGTAGTAAGTAGTAAACAGAGCTGACTAAACTGTGCACACAGTGAAGATGATCTTTTGGTTAGATACGGAAGGACCTAAGATGTATTAATTGAAAGAAAAAAAAGATGCTCCAATATTACATACATAGTGTGCTACGTTTTGTGTAAGAGAAAAATAAGGTAGATACATTGCTATTTATTTGTAAAAAAAAAAATGAAAGTTTTTTTTTCAGAATAAAAATGTTCAGCTAAAGATATTAAATAGGAACAAAGTGAACAATCCTAGAACTGACAAATAGAAACAGTTACCAACTTAGCAAGACTTCTTGTTACGTTTTTTGTTGATTGTTTTTTCTTAAATCATCTCCCTCACTAATAAATTCCTAGAGTTTGAGTCCATATATCTTTAATAAGAATAAATTTCATTTTAAAAGAGGAGGAGTAGGGGAAGGAACCACTGTAGGTATTTTTGAGTCAGAGGCCTTTCTTTGTCATCGTTTAGTCATTAAATCTTGTCCTACTCTTTTTTGTACCTATGGATTATAGCCCACCAGGCTCCTCTGTCCATAGCACAGCCATTTCTGAAATGATCATATCTAGAGCTCTTTGCTGCTGCTGCTGCTAAGTCGCCTCACTCGTGTCCGACTCTGTGCAACCCCGTAGACGGCAGCCCACTAGGCTCCTCTGTCCCTGGGATTCTCCAGGCAAGAACACTGGAGTGGGTTGCCATTTCCTTCTCCAATGCATGAAAGTGGAAAGTAAAAGTGAAGTCGTGCCCTATTCTTAGCGACCCCATGGACTGCAACCTACCAGGCTCCTCCGTCCATGGGATTTTCCAGGCAAAGGTACTGGAGTGGGTGCCATTGCCTTCTCCGAGAGCTCTTTAGATGCTGTCTCTTATACACATCTGCTCTTTGCAACCTCATGAATCACAGCATGCCAGGCCTCCCTGTCCATCACCAACTCCCGGAGTTCACTCAGACTCACGTCCATCAGGTCAGTGATGCCATCCAGCCATCTCATCCTCGGTCATCCACTTCTCCTCCTGCCCCCAATCCCTACCAGCATCAGAATCCTTTCCAAAGCAGGAGGCGGGGGGTGGGGGGGATGGTAGCTTTATTTTTAACTGGTTGTTCATTGTGCTTAACCCACGTTTCCCCCAGAAGGGCTTCCCCAGCCCTGAGCCAGGTGCCCTGCGCCTGCCCTGTTGCCGTCTGGACAGGCATCACCCTGGTCGTGGTCACCTCCTCAGTCCATCTTGCCAGCGATCCTTTCACCTCTGTGTGGGTGGAGGGCATTGGTCTCAGCTACCCTGCCCATGCCCTTTCTATCAAAAGCCCAGGTCCTAGCAGTTTCTGACCACAATAAGTGTGTATTGAGTGAATAAAAAATTCAAAACAGTCACAAGCTATGAGGAATTCACCTGCACAACCTCACCTTCCCCGCAGTCTCACCCTATACATACACAAGGCAAACACAATATAAAGAATGAAGCAGAACTGGGGCAGTTATCCATGCAATGCAAGGAAAGGGTAGCACCTTCACCCCAGTTAACAAGAGTTTTCAGAAAGATACTTTTTGCCTGTATTTTTTTTTAATATAGTTGCTTCATTTGGTCATGTGAATATGATTTTTTAATAAAGTGCTTATTTTTCATGCTTGTAATTACAGGCTCCTTAACAGGGTGATCTTCTGCTACTGTTTTCTCAAACTTTTTACTTCTGCCTTTTCAAAATGTTTGAAATATTTGATTTTAGCTCCTACCACAGACTCCAAATCTGTGTTTGGAATGTGAAGATCAAAGTAGTGTAGCTAATCCTTAGGACTTTGCCTTCGTGTGACTGCAGAATCCATCTCTTATCAAGTTTCTGTGGTTTTTCTGGAATCTTTACTGGTCACAACAATAAAATGTGCACATCTGAAACCATTTTTGCTGTCCCAATGCGTCCCCAAGGTGGTGTCACCACGTGTTTTCAATAAACCTTGTTTTTCGTTCTCCTATAAACAGAGCATGTCTTGTTCAGAAAGCTCTTGATGGTAGGGAAGGGATTGGTAATAAAAAGAAAGAGAGCCCAGAGTGGGGTCCATCCTCATGACTTCAGGATTTGTCGGGAAGCAGCTCGTCCCACAGTCAGAGCTGAGACTCATGTCATTACCGTGCGTTCTAACCCTGTCTCTGGGAGTAACTTCTTCTGTCATCTTGTACCAGCCTTGGACTCCATTTCTTTGCTTTCAATCACAGATAAGAACAGCAGTATACTTTATAGACTTCATAAAAGCAAATATGAAATTAGAAAGTTCTAAAACCTGCCCTTTATCTAGTGCCAACAAGGGTGAGTTTTGCCAAGCATTTGATCATTAAGGATGGAACTTAGGTCTGTAATTAATCATGGTCTGTTTAACTAATAATCTCCCTAAAAAGATGGATATAATCTGCACATGGCAACAAGTAGGATTTTCAAAATTATGCATGTTAAGTGTTTATTTATGGCTTATATTTACTCAAATTCACTCTTTTAAATCACTATTTTCTTTTCATTCTTCGCAGAAGGAAAAGTCCATTTTCACACTCCAGTGTTTATCCCTAAGGATTATCCAGCAGCCTAAACTGTATCTATTTCTTATTCCTAAAAATCTTACTTAGTGCCTCAAAAAAGACTGAAAGTCAGGTGTACTGGGTAATTCTCAAAATCCCTGGATGGCACTCAAAATCAGTTCCCACCCACAGATGTCTTTTGGTTACTGACATTTGATTACTGAAATGGCATCTCCACCTGCAAAATCCAAATAGCTGTCTGCTCAAAGAACTTCCTCAAGACATACTTTCAGAAATTTTAGTAGTAGGTGATGAGTAATCAAAACCTGCGTGCCATCTGAAATAATTATCAGATTTCTCAAAGGAAAATTACATTTCCCAACGCTGGTAAACACAACTGGCTGCCAAGAGTCAAAGAGTCAGTATCATGTAATGCCTTAGAGTAGGAACCAAAAGGGATGCTGGATATTTTGTTTCCACTTGATAAAGTTACACCTGTAATGACATCATTGTTTCGCTCTTGATGCATAAACACTCAGGTTACCACACTGAAGAGGATATCCGAGCATCGGATTTCATCATGGGGCCAAAGGGGATTTCCAGCAGAAGTTTCAACTGTGAGCTTTCGTTGGTGGCAATCCAAATCTTTTTTTAGACTTGTAGTCAAATACCGGCGTGTGCCCTGCTGAGTTGGAAGTGACTGCAGGGTTGCCGTCTGGTGGGCATGAAAATAGGTACCAGGTGATGGTTTTACACAGCTTCCTCAGATGTGTGCAAAACTGCGGTTTCTAAAAGTCCTTCTCGTGCTTTCTATATAAGGGAACAGCACATAAGGCCAACAGGTCACGGCCCTGGAACACATTCTGAATCATCCAGAAATACTCCTGACATTTCATCTTCCTGATGGATGGAGAGCTCATGGGATTACACCCAGGTGATTTACTCAGGACCCTCGGGGGTGCCTTCAGTAGGATGTATTTGCCTCCTGCTCATTCACAGCAGTTCTTAGGGGCCATATGCTTCTTCCCTGCTTCATAAGCACAGCTTCCGCACATCCTCCCAGCTGTACCCACCTCTGAAGTGAGATGTCTGTGATCACACTGTGCAGCGGAAGGTCCAGTGTGAGGCTAGTCCCGTGGTACTACGGGACTAGGTCAGACCTGAGTCTGCACCCTCGACCTCTGCCCACACTCCGGCCTCACCATACTGTCTTCCAGTGTCTGGAGGGATCTCAAGCAGCCCTGTTACCCATACCCCTCAAAGAGCTCCCTTTCTGCCTCCTCTGTTGACAACAGCCCCCCATCTCAGCCGACAGGCCTTACTCACCCAGTTTCTCAGGCCAGAAATCCTAAAGCCACCCTCAGGGCCCTTTCTTTGTGTCAGACCGCA
>SJYC01076558.1:0-21774 GCA_006408675.1 Madoqua kirkii
CCCACTGTTCTGATCGAAAAGGTTTCAGAAAACCTGACTCTGGTCCCCGTTGGTCCATTGAGACAACACATATTTGCTTCTAAGTGTCAAGAGAAACAGAAATGAGTTATGAGGAGAACATGGGCTTTGGCTTTAGGCAGATGGGAATTCAAATTCTGTGCCAGTCTTTTGTAACTTCTGGGCAAGCTAACTTTTTGCCTTTATCCTTGGTTTGCCTATAAAATTAAGTTGATAATTCCTGCCTGTCCTAATTTATGGAGTGATTTTGGGAATTAAATAGACAAAAATTCTTCTTAAACTTCAATGATATTTTATAAGTGCAAAGTGTCATTCTTCCTTTCAGAAGCTTCGTCTTTGATCCTTCAGGATACATACTCCAGGCTTGCTGTCCGTTTTTTAAGGTGTGACATTTGTGATGTGATCTTGAAAAACAAGATCAGCTATAGATTATATTTAACTCCAAAATAAATGGTGAAGATGGAAGATAAAAATAGAAGATTACATTTGGGACACTAGTTTTAAAAAAAATAGTAATGTTTTTAGTGTGGAGACAAAAACTTCTTCCTTTGACCTTCTGTTTTTCTTCATTATCCTTGAACTTTTGGACTTACATGTTGGATATACCTTCTGCTTCCATTATAGGAAATTGACGGAAAATCCCTGCTACTGATGACAAGAAATGATGTGTTGACAGGACTTCAGTTAAAACTGGGGCCTGCTCTGAAAATCTACGAGTATCACGTAAAACCTCTTCAGACAAAGCATTTAAAGCACAACTCTTCCTAGTAGTCAAATTGGGGTCTTGGACCTCAAAAAATACATAATGAAAGAATTTGGTTTCATGTGATGAAACTTTGTAAACAGAATACATACATGTGTATATGTAAAGAATTTCAATCAAATGAAACGTTATCCTATGGGATAGACTAGGCAATCCATCGGCTAACCTGAACTCAGCCAGGAGGAGTGAGGACATGCGAACAGGATGGTCTACCTTGTTGACCTAGTCAAATAGAGTGGTCTTTTATGAGATTAGATACCCTTCCCCACAAGGAAGGTTTTCTTCATAGTTTACTTTCCCAAATTCCTTGAAAAAAGAACTGAATGGAATGAACATCTTCCAGTTACAGGTGTAACTGACTGTAACAGGGAAGATCAAAAGCAAGAAAACTTGGGGAGGGGGGAATAAAAGAGAAAGGGATTGCACCTCCCTTGAAGTCCTCTGCTCCTTAGAGCTTGTGTTATTTGGATGGAATTGCCAACACCCTTTTTTATAGAGGGTCCTCCACTTGACCTTATTAAGGTTTCACTGGGATATGCTGCCATGTTGGAAATGGACGTACATCATGGCCCCTTTAGGAGCAGAACTGTAGCTCTGGAAAGAGAAACTCTGTTGTGTTTTGGGGATATCCATCTATCTTCAGTTAGCTTTCATGGGGGTTAATGGTATTTTCTGCATAGATCTGCTTTTAAATCAATTCTTGGTTTCTGAAGAAGACTTTTTTTTTTCACATTAGGGTTTGTATTTATAATAATTTGTTTCTGAAGAAATTTGCCAAGAGTTATAGATCAAAAAGCCTTGTTACCAGTACAGAGTATTTTTCTATATATATATTCCTTCATGATGGTGTAATATTTTTTTAATTCCTCTGATACTTTGATTTCTGATTTGAGTACTTGTTTTTAAGAACTTGAAAAAGTGGGCTTGCTTCATCTCTGTTCAAAGAGACATTTGTTCAGTCTCTGTGTGTTGATGCCATATTGAACTGGTGCTTTGTGGTCACAATAAAGCATTGCTTAAGTTTATTCTCAGTGTATTTATTTTTTATCTTTTCAGTTTGCTGCCTCTTTGGTTGAGCTTCAAGGTCACTCCTTGAAACCATGGAGAGAAAGTTAAGCCTGCTTTAAGAAATTAATTATATATATAGAAAACATGTAGATCTATCTGTATATTTATCTTCTTTATAAACGGAATTGTCTAAGTCAGCCTTATTCCTTACCTGTATCCTACAACTAATTTTATTATCATTTAGGGTATCATTTTAGCTGATGTTTGTCTGTTTTTTTTTTCTTTTTTTTTGCTATAAGCCTGTGGGGGAAGAGGTGTCATGAATATTTTGAAATTCTGATGAAAACTTTGGACCTTCCCTCCAGATGAAAGCTCATATTCCCACATACAAAACATTGCAGAGTTGATGGACTCTGCAAAATTCCCTCTTTCCCCTCCTCAAGTTAAAGAGTCCTTATTTCAGAGACTGTTATAATTCAATCTCCTACGGAGATGTTTTCTCTAAAGAAGGAACGTCTAAATGGGTGGGATTCAAAACTATATTCCAAATTAATTCAGTTATGGAGTTTATGGCATGCTGGTTTTGTTTTTTTCGTGGCTGCACCGTGTGGCTTGGCTTGTAAAATCTTTGTTCCCCAAGCAGGGCTTAAACCTGGCCCCTTGGAAATGAAAGCTCAAAGTCCTAACCACTGAACGTCTAGGGAATTCCATGAAATGTAATACTTGGTTTTGCATAAGTGGGAGGAGTGTTTAAAAAAGAGACATTCTCCATCCTGAAGTTTTCATAGTCTACAGAACATATGAGACCAAAAGGCAAAATATAGTTAGGTACTGTGAAGTGCGATAGTGTTCAAAGATGAGGGCTACACCTGCTGGAAGAAACCTGCGCTGGAAAGAAGTGACAGGAAATCAAATAGAAGGAAGAACTTAACCTCTCTGAAGGAGCTTTTCACAAGTAAAGTAGTGATGGTGCTTAAACTCTCTCTACTTCAAAAGGATAGCATGAGGATATCCAAGCCCTCTTCTGTGCATTTATCTAATTCCTTCTGTATTAGTTTGGAAAAGATTTGACTGTGAATGATAAAAAATATTGTCTCCCTCAGTCCCACCCTTCTTCTAATTCATGTAAACAAAACAGAAGCTTGATTCTCTTTATAGGAATGTCCAGATAGAGGGACCAAGTGGTAAGGTCCTCCATGATTGGTAGGGACATGAGTTTCTCTTTTTGCTCTATGACACAGATACTCATTTCCAGAATCATTTTACAGCCCAAGATGGCTGTTTCAGCTGTCACCATCACCACTTGAATTCCAACTAGTGGGGAGAAGAAAAAAGGAACATACATCCTTCCTTTAAGAACACTTCTAAGAAATTTACTAGTATTACTTCCTCATATTTTTTTGTCCAAAATTCAGTCATACCTACGCTACAATCAAGGCTTGAAATATCTCTTTTTCTTAGAGCCAATGGGCCCAACTAAAAGTCCCATTATTCTGTAGACAAGGATATTAGGGGACAACTTCCTTTTACCATGTCAGCAAGCCACTGACCCCTGGGAACAAATGACACTGAAAGTGTATGTTTTTCTCTGTGTATTTTCTATATATTGTGTTTTCTCTAGATTTGAACTTGGACTCACACTTCCTTCAGTCTCTGGATATTTTGATCACAGTCCCCTTTCAAAATTGTTAGAAACCTTGTTCACTACCCCTAACTCAACTAAGCTTTAGACCTGACTATTCTATAAATGCTTGTCAAGGAAATAAATAAATAAGGAAAATATCTTAATTGAAAAGCAAACTGAAAAAAGTAATATTATTTCTCAGTCTCTGTTGACAGCTTTCAGGCAAAATTAGCAAATTAAAGATAGCCTGCCTTTCCCATACCTAGAATAAAGGCCTGTGACAGGCAGGCCTGAGTGCCTTAGCAATATCATTAGGTGCTTTCATCCCTCCTCCTTCTCCCACCCCATCTAGGGAGAAAATGGTGTGACCAAAATAGGCCATAGACACAGTCTGGAAGTACTTGAAATTCAGCAGGTAGACAGCTTTTGTCTGCAGACAGCTGTAAAACCAGAGATGTCTGGTTTCTTTTCAGATCACACTGGATTTCTATTAATGTGATCTGGGTCTGCAACTAGCAGCAAATACACATGCTATGTAAGGAAGCACTTCACGAGTATAAGTGGGAATGAGTTTCCCTTGATGTCAATACATTCTGTGTGAGAACTGTTTAATGTTGAATTTGACTGTTCTCAATCAGAGGGACAAACAAGGTATCAGAATCATGGGAGATTTTAAAAAGTAATTGCCACTCCACCTCCCCTCCCCGCATTTGAACCTTGGATTCAGACTCTATGAAGGAAATTTAATGAATTGATTTAAAGACAAGGTCACAAACTGGTTGCTTTTCAGTAGAGTGTAAGCCAACGTGTTTTTCTTTGGCCATTGCAGTATCTGCATATTTTTACAACCACATTTATGTTCTTATAGGTGAGGCTGAAAACTCTAATTTATTACAAGTTCTTTGATTCCCTAATATCTTGCAACCAGCACTGCACACTTTTACATTAACTGTTTAGAACCTGATCCAAAGCAAAGAACACAGAAAGAACCTGCTTAGAGTAAGTTAACTCAAGAACTAGAAACTGCATGTAGATTTAATTTAAAAGAAAACAATCTAGCATATTACATTGGAATGTGAAGCAGGTTTAAGCATCATTTTTTGATACTTAGTGGACAGGATGACAAAACGAAACCAGTTGGCAGCTGTCTCTTCATTTTGTCCTTGACATCCCATGTGAGCATGAATTTTGTCCCTCTGAACTTAGCGTGTACCATCAGGGGCATACTGCTCTTCCACTGCATTAGGGAAATATATCTTCAAAGGAATTTAATTTGGAAAAGTCTAATGACCCAGAGTTGTACAACCACTCTCATATTTAGAAGCTGAATGAAAAAAATACTTGCTGATGGTGATCCATCTGTCTTTGATGGTCATTACAAATGGGATCTGCAGGGGTCAGGTCTGGGCGTGGAGCCATTAAGTGTTTTCTGTAAGGATTTGGAAGATGAAGTTAAATGTTCAAAGAGCTGACTGCTATAGGACTGATATGCCTCTTAGAAAAAAACTTGTTAATTCTGCTGCTAAACCAGGAACAGAATCTACAGGAAGGAGAGAGAACTCAATGGGTGCATTAATGAGCAGCTTGTTAGCTTCATGCTGTAGCTCTGTAGGCAATTAAGTATTTTGTGTATCGTCCCTGGCCAGTAGTGGCAGTTCTATAAAGAGAGAAAGAGATTAAAATGATCACATCCAGGCTCATTTGGTGACTGTGACTGCCGTGTCTTTGTGAACCTCAAAAAAATAGTTGTGTCTGTTCTAAAACGGAGGCAGAATAATGGAGGCCCTCTGAGCAAAGCAAAGACAGTCTTTGGGTACCCACAATAGGTAGCTAGGTTGATGTCTCTTTACTGTAGTTGGGCTGGGTGTTCCCATTACGGTTGTCTTTAGGGAGAAATCACAAAAGCTGGGAATGCCTGGCAATCTCCAAATAAAAAATATGTCCCTCCTCCAAGAATAAGTACACGGGAAGGCCTACCATTTTTATCATAGTAGAGGTGGGCAAGAGGTCAGTGAGTAAAGATGTCAATAATACTGAACTTGCTGGGCCATGGCCTGGGCAGCCAGCTCTGCAGACAGCCAAGATAAGGGCGCATGTGCCATATTCAGCACATGCTATCACCTAGGCACCAACCCACAGGGCACCTTGGGCCACAGAGCTTAGAGACCTTGAGCTTCCAGAAATGTCAAAGAAAGATCTGCCATGGGGGTCTCCAGCTCTGCCATGTGTGGAGCATATTTATGACCAAGTTTTCAAGTTAACTGTCTTCCTTCTGAATTAAAGATAGCAGAATGATTCAGTAAATTGTGTTTCAGTCATTTTTTTCAGTGAATTTTACTCTGTTTTTATATACTGGAAAAGAAAAAAATTTGAAATTAGACTATGAAATTTATCAGATTATAAATACATTTTGAGGAAAACTCAGTAAAACTCTTCAAGCAGCCAGCAGTTCCTGCCTTTAAAAGTGAATATCTAGGACAGTACCCTGTCTCCTGTGCCAGAACCAGTGACACCAGGTGAGAAGCACTGTTGTGTCGTGATGGAAGCGCTGGGGCTGCTCCAGGTGTTTCTGAGCTTGAATCCAGCCCTGCCACTGACTTGACCTGGGAACTTGGGCAAGTTGAATGACTCCTCTTAGCCTCAGGTGTCTCATCTTTTCTTCAATGCAAATACAGAGACAGACAAAGCAGTACTATCCAAATATAAATGTGAGCCACATATGTAGTTTAAAGTTTTCTGGTAGTCACATTTTTGAAAGTGGAAGGAAACAGAAGAATATATTTCAGTTCAGTTCAGTTGTGTCTGACTCTTTGCAACTTCATGAATTGCAGCATGCCAGGCCTCCCTGTCCATCACCATCTCCGGGAATTCACTCAAACTCACATCCATCAAGTTGGTGATGCCATACAGCCATCTCATCCCCTTCTCCTCCTGCCCCCGATCCCTCCCAGCAGCAGAGTCTTTTCCAATGAGTTTTCAGTTCAGTTGTTCAGTCATGTCCAACTCTTTGTGACCCTATGAATTGCAGCACGCCAGGCCTCCCTGTCCATCACCAACTACCGGAGTTCGCTCAAACTCATGTCCATAGAGTCCGTGATGTCATCCAGACATCTCATCCTCTGTCATCTCCTCCTCCTGCCCCCAATCCCTCCCAGCTTCAGAGTCTTTTCCAATGAGTCAACTTTTCGCACGAGGTGGCCAAAGTATTGAAATTTCAGCTTTAGCATCATTCCTTCCAAAGAACACCCAGGACTGATCTCCTTTAGGATGGACTGGTTGGATCTCCTTGCAGTCCAAGGGACTCTCAAGAGTCTTCTCCAACACCACAGTTCAAAAGCATCAATTCTTCAGTGCTCAGCTTTCTTCACAGTCCAACTCTCACATCCATACATGGTCCCTGGAAAAACTATAGCCTTGACTAGATAGGCCTTTAAAGTAATGTCTCTGCTTTTTAATATGCTATCTAGGTTGGTCATAGTGAAGGGAAGTCACTCAGTCATGTCTGACTCTTTGCGATGCCATGGACTGTAGCTTACCGGGCTCCTCTGTCCATGGGATTTTCCAGGCAATATTACTGGAATGGATTGCCATTTCCTTCTTCAGAGTATCTTCCTGACCCAGGAATCGAACCCAGGTCTCCTGCATTGTAGACAGACACTTTACCATCTGAGCTACCTGTCCATCGGCAGATGAGTGGATAAGAAAGCCGTGGTGCGTATACACAATGGAATATTACTTGGCCATTAAAAAGAAGGCATTAGAATTCATTCTAAAGAGGTGGATGAAACTGGAGCCTATTATACAGAGTGACGTAAGTCAGAAAGTAAAACACCAATGCAGGATATTAGGGCATATATATGGAATTTAGAAAGATGGTAACAATGACCCTATATGTGAGACAGCAAAAGAGACACAGATATAAAGAAGACTTTTGGATTCTGTGGGAGAAGGCAAGGCTGGAATGATCTGAGAGAAGAGCATTGACTCTCGTATATTACCATACATGAAACAGATCACCAGTCCAAGTTCAATACATTAAACAGGGCACTCAAGCCTGGTGCACTGGGACAACCCTGAGGGATGGGATGGGGAGAGAAGTGGGAGGGGGGTTCAGAATGGGGGACACAGGTACACCCATGGCTGATTCATGTCAATGTATGACAAAAACCACTACAATATTGTAAAGTAATTAGCCTCCAATTAAATTAATAAATTAATTTTTAAAAAACACAGGTGTTGGGATGCCAACCATACACACAGTCGAAAATCCATGTATAATTTATAGGCAGCCCTGTCTATATTCACCTCTCAATCCTGGTTGAATCCAGGGATTCAACCAACCTTGGATTATGGAGTATTTACCATTGAAAAATTCTGCACATAAGAGGATCAGTTCAGTTCAAACCTGTGTTGTTCAAGGGCCAGTTGTACTAAGTGAATGTTTGTTGGAGGGAAGCAGGGATAATATGTGAGCAAATGAATGAATTTTTTGATCCAAAGTTTTGTAATTAATAAACATATCAACTACACACCTCTTGTCAGAGATTCACTTTTTAAAAAATCAAGACATTAGTGATAAAGACCTATTAGCAAAATGGCAGAAGAGATTCTGAGGTCCTGGGAGAGAGTTGACAATGGATATAATTGCTAATATTCCAGACAAGATATTTTGTAGTGGTCAAGTTAGAGCAGAAACCTACTAGGTTCACAAACCCTTATTGAGTGCTGAGAGGCAACAATTCAAATTTTCCAGAATTCATGATCAAGGCTGGGGTCCAGCAGACTTTTTCTGTATAGGGCCAGAGAGTAAATATTCTCTTTGCAGGCCAGCTGCCCCCATTGCAACCACTCAACTCTGTTATAGAGCAAAAGCAGCTATAGATGATATGTAAGCAAATGGGTGTGACTGCATTCCAGTAAAACTGTTTGTGGACATTGGTACTTGAATATCACATAGTTTTCACATGTCATGAAATATTATTGCCCTTTTTGTTTCTTAAATAAGTGAGGCACAGGGGACTTTTAAGGAGGTGAAGCTATTCTGTACAACACTGTAATGGTACCTTTGTCAAACTTTTAGAATGTATAACACAAAGAATGTAAACTGTGGGCTTTAGTGAATAATGAAGTATTAATATTGTCTTACTAATTTTAACAAATAAACCACACTAAGGCAAGATATGAATAGGGGAAATTGTGTGCCAGAGGTCACAAGCTCGGGGAGGTAGGTACATGGAACTCTATGTACTATTCATTCCATAAATCCAAAACTACACTAAATGTGTGTGTGTGTGTGTGTGTGTGTGTGTGTGTGTGTGTGTGTGTGTGTGATGTGAAGGCTGTTTTGCAAGGCCCCAGGTAGCATGCCATCCATGGGGTCTCAAAGAGTTGGACGTGACTGAAGCGACTTGGCAGCAGCCCGAGCAGCAGCAGGTAGCATGGTGATTTTTTGGGCCCAGCAGAGACGGGAGTAGTCTGGCAGGTAGTCAGGGACACCACTCACTCTGGTCTTCACGGGGGTGACTCAGGGTCCTGGCCTGCCCATTGTCTTCTCACAGAGCAGTAATCAAGGTTTTCTGCAGAAATCAGCAGATAAGATCAGAAGTCTCCAGATTTTTTAAATGCTGTGGAATAACTTTATTTGTTTACTCTAGAGACTGATCCTAATACAAGGGGAGAGAAACAAGGGTAAGAGGGAAGTAGGGCTATTAAAGAAGGAAAAAGGAGCAAACACTCAGTCGAGCTCTGTTCACCTGCTTTTCTGGCCCTCACTTCACATTCTCTAAATAGGGCTTCTGAGAAGCAGCAGAAACACACTTCTTTGACCCTTCTCTGCCATCAGAGGCTGAGTATGACTTGAAGGTGAAGTTCAGACAAATACACAGGCCATTGTGCTCTCAAAAAGCAGAAAGGAACTCAAGACTTCAGTTGAAGTGGTTTCCTTCCTTAGATCGGTGTGGATTTAACAAGAGCTTACCACCTTTCAGGCCCTGTGCTGGGTGAAGCTGAGAGAAGCAAGCAGAATTGTGTGTCCCTGTCATCAGGGAACTTATGAAGTAACATATTTAGACCCTAGGAACCCATCTTTATTCCCTCTTGGGAGAAATCAATTTGCTGCCACCATGCTTTAGTGTATCAAGATAAGCACAATTCTGATGGAAACTCCCTCAAGTTCCTACTCCAAGCTATCACCCCAGGACCAGCCTCTGCTCCTGAGCTGTCCATATGGTAGCAACTAGCCACACAAGGCCATTGAGCATTCAAAATATGCCTTGGATATTGGAGAAACTGAATTTTTTTACTTTAATTTTCATTTAATAGCTGATACTCAATCCAGGCCCTGGTGACTTAGCAGTACAGAATCTGCCTGCCAATGCAGGAGATGCAGGTTTGATTCCTGGGTCAAGAAGATCACTTGAAGGAGGAAATGGCAATACACTCCAGTATTCTTGCCTGGAGAATCCCATGGACAGAAGAACCTGGTGAGCTACAGTCAAGGGAGTCACAAAGAGTCAGACACGACTTAGCAACTAAACATCACATATTTGATCCAGTTATTGGGTAACATTTAGGTGTCTTTGAGTATGTGAACTGACTTTTTTTAATATAAATTTATTTATTTTAATTGAAAGCTAATTACTTTACAATATTGTGTTGGTTTTGCCATGTATCAACATGAATCTGCCACAGGTGTACACCTGTTCCCCATCCTGAACCGAACTCCCACTTCCCTCCCCAGACCATCCCTCTGGGTCATCCCACTGCACCAGCCCCAAGCATCCTGTATCATGCATCAAACCTGGACTGGTGATTCATTTCACATATGATATTATACATGTTTCAATGCCATTCTCCCAAATCCTCCTACCCTCGCCCTCTCCCACAGAGTCAAGACTGTTCTGTACATCTGTGTCTCTTTTGTTGTCTCTCATACAAAGTTATCATTATCATCTTTCTAAATTCTATATACATGCATTAGTATACAGTATTGGTGTTTTTGTTTCTGGCTTACTTCACTCTGTATAATCAGCTCCAGTTTCATCCACCTCATTAGAACTGATTCAAGTGTATTCTTTTTAATGGCTGAGTAATACTCCATTGTGTATATGTACCACAGCTTTCTTATCCATTCATCTGCTGATGGACATCTAGGTTGCTTCCATGTCCTGGCTATTATAAACAGTGCTGCGATAAACATTGGGGTACATGTGTCTCTTTATGAATTGACTTTTTTAACCATAAAATTTATAAAATCTAAATACAAGGAGATCAAACCAGTCAGTCCTAAAGGAAAACAACACTGAATATTCATTGGAAGGACTGATGAAGTTGAAGCTCCAGGACTTTGGCCATTTGATGCAAACAGCTGACTCATGGAAAGAGACCAGTGCTGGGAAAGATTGAAGGCAGGAGGAGAAAGGGTCAAGAGAGGATCAGATGGTTGGATGGCATCACTGACTCAATGGACATGAGTTTGAGTAAACTCTGGGAGTTGGTGATTGACAAGGAAGCCTGGGGTGCTGCAGTCCATGTGGTTGCAAAGAGTTTGACATGACTTAGTGACTGAACAACAACAAAATACTGGTCAAAGTTTTCCCATGAAGATTTAACATTCAAATTAAAATGTGCCATAAGTAAAAATGTACACTGGAATTCAGACTCAGTATGAAAAAAACTGTTAAGTAGTTTATTAATTTGTCATTGATTACATGTTGATGTCATTGTTTGATATATTAGAATAAATAAAGTAGATTACTTAAATTAATTTCACATTAGCTTGCATTATATTTCTAGTGTACAGCGCTGCTCTAGAATTATTACAGTTTCCTAGTTGATCTTCAACCTCCAGTGACTCCTTCATCTGATGAAGTTTGCTCCTTCATCTCTCTGTACTAGAAAGTTCTATTCAAGTTCTCTTTTTCACATTGTCTTTTTCTGTTTAGTGCCTCCCTTGCAGTTACCTGTCATAACAAATTATCATCTCTAAGACTGTAGTCAGGACTCCCAACGGTGTCTCAGCTCCACAGAGCCCACACCTCTCCATGGACTGTACCTCTGCAATCTCATATTTACTTCCTACCATGTTGCCTTTGGGGCTTCCCAGGTTGTGCTATTGGTAGAGAATCTGCCCACCAATGCAAGAGACGCAGGTTCAATCCCTGGGTTGGGAAGATCCCCTGGAGAAGAAACTGACAACCCACTCCAATATTCTTGCTGGGAAAATCCCATGGACAGAGGAGGCTGGTGGGCTATAGTCCATGGGGTTGCAAAGAATTATACACAACTGAGTATGTGTATGCACACACACAAAGAAGGATGTTACTTTGTTTCAGCTAAACAAATGCTCTGTCAAATTTTAGTGTCTTATACATTTATCCCTTCCCCAAACTCTCCTTTCCTTAATTCCATCAGTTCTCCTTTCTAATCCACAAGTTCCACATCCTTCAAGGTATGTATCAAAAGTCAGGTCTTTCAGAAATCATTCCAGTAATAACATAGCCCTGCCCCCTTTCAGTTCAGTTCAGTCAGTCGCTCAGTCATGTCTGACTCTTTGCAACCACTTGGACTGCAACACAGCAGGCCTCCATGTCCATCACCAACTCCTGAAGCTTACTCAAACTCATGTCAGTGATTATTGAGTCTATGATGTCATCCAACCATCTCATGTTCCATCTCATGTTCCCTTCCCCACACCTTCAATCTTTCCCAGCATCAGGGACCTTTCAAATGAGTCAGTTCTTCACATCAGGTGGCCAAAGTATCACTGCTCCTTTCCCTCATTCTCAATGACTAGGACATTCAGGTCTCTGATTGCTGGGCCACAGCTCTTGTGCAAGCTGCTCTGTGCCCATTATGGTGTCTCAGGTGGCCAACAGGTTCCCGCAGAACATACTGTGCCTGCTCAGTTTTATATACCCCAACAACACCTTCTGCAATACTTAATAAATGTTTGTGAATGAACAGTCGATACTACAATAAACCCTAATGAAAGGCATGTCTAGCAGAGAACAGGGCTTTCATGTGTTGATATTGCTGCCTACAGATGTGTTTCATGTGGTGTGAGACCACATCTGGCACATAACCTTTCATGCCATCTGAGAAAGGGACACGCCTTCATCAAAGACTTTCTTTGCCCAAGGTATTTTACAACCAAGGACCCTCAGTTTTAAAGCAGATGTTTGTACCAACAGAGTGGTTACCATTCTGTCTGAAAGGTTACTTGCTGTTTCTTCACATCAAAAGCAACCCTTTCCAGATAGGCTTAGTAGCCTTAGTGCTCTCACAATCATTGGGGCTTCTCAAGATTTGCTTTTTGATGTAAGTATTGAGCTAATGCATCTTAGAAGAAAAGTTCCCTATAAAATTCAGTCCAGAAACATTCTTCCAACTTTTACTTCTAATGCACACACGGGAAAAATAGGTCTTCAAAATTAGGATGGAATAAAGATATTTACAATATTGTAAAGTAATTAGCCTCCAATTAAAATAAATGAATTTAAATTTTTAAAAAAAGTTAGCGAGAGAATTTGTCACAAGTATACTCACACTACCATGAATGGTAAAGGATTCATCTCAGATTGAGGGAAATACTGCTGGGTGGAATCTTGATTCTTCAGAAAGAAAAAACACCAAAAATTGTGGGTAAGTGTAAAATATTACATTTTTGTCTTCTTATAATTTACTTAAAATTCAGCTGACTATTTAAGGTGAAAATAACAACATTATAAAGAATGGTTTGTAGTATTTTATATATATATATATACACCACTAAATTTTATGACAATGATAAAACAAAGGATAGGAGAGTAGGTAAATGGAATAACACAGTTGTAAAATGTATTATACTTGAGGAGTAGAAAGTGTCAGGTATAAAGTAGAAAGTTGGAAAGTGAAGGACAAGGTATAGAGAAAATCTGAAGGGTTATAATATTGACTTAAACAGCCTTTGACAAGTTAAGGATACATATTGCTATGACTAGAGCAGACACACACACACACAAAATGAAATAAATTAAGCATGGCTAATAAGCCAATAGAAGTTAAATGGAATAGAATCATACTTCACTTTATTGTGCTTTGCTTTACTGTACTTCACAGATACTGTGCCTTTTAACAAATTGAAGATTTATGTCAATGCTGCATTGTCAAATAATGATTTGCAATTTTTAACTCAGGTGTGTAATATTGACTATCATAGACATACCTATATTGCACACTTAATAGACTATAGTAAAGTGCAAACAAGCTTTTATATGCACTGGGAAACAAAGGAAAATTCCTATGATATGGTGATATTCACTTTATTGAAATGGTCTGGAGCCAAACTTGCCGTATCTCTAAGATATGTCCATACTAAGAAAAATTCCCCAAAAGAAGAAGGAAAATGATCAATAGAAGAACAAAATAATAGAAAAGCCAAATTGAAAACGAGTAGCAATTTGGGAGACCAGAAAACATCAATAATTACATTAAATGTAAATAAAATAAGTATTCCAATTAAAAAAGATTGTCAGAACAGGTTAAAATAAACATAGCCTCCCCTTCAAAAAACACAACCCAATTGAACTGTAAGAAGTTTATAAGCTATTCACTTAAACTTTTAAGGCATAAGTAGTTTGGAAATAAAAGAATGGAAAAAATATGACATGCAATCAATAAACATAAGGAAGCCATTGTGGTTGTGTTACTATCAGACAAAGAAGACTACAAGGCAAAAAGTAACACAAGAAATGAAGAGAGATGTTTCATAATAATATAATGGCCAATTCCTTATGAAGACATATCAATGAAAAATTTATAAATGTATCTGCTTGTAATAAAAGGGCTTCAAAATACAGAAATTAAAAATTATAAAACAAAGAGGGAAATAGACATATTTATCATCATAGTTGGAAATTTTAGCATCTTCTTCCCAGTAACCATAGGACAAAGAGACAAGAACTAGTAAGAATACATAGAATCTCAGCTATCCTCAAATGCACTAAAAATCAGTTGGTAGTTACCAAACTCAACACCTAACAACTACAGAGTATATATTCTTCTCAAGTGTACATAGAACATTCACCAAGACACATTCTGGGCCTAAATATTCCCCAGATCTCTTAGATTCTTTCTCTGTCTAGTGAGAATAAACACAATTTTCTGCATCAGACATCAGCATCTGAGGGGTTTCACTACTGTCTGCTAACCATTGCCAAGTCTATTGGAATAAAGGGCTCCAACACGGCTCTCTATCCAACATACACATACCAAGAGACAGGTGTGGATCCAGTACTTTATTAGGCAGTCTGCAGGGGACAAAACAAAATGGTTGCACACTTTAGCTTTAAAGAGTTTAAAATCTAGATGAGAAAATGGAAAAAAATACACACAGGGCAAAAACAGATGGTATATATGCAAATGATGCAGGAATTCAGAACAAAGAAAATATCATTTCAAATAAGAGTTAAGGAACTTGAGCTTTTGTGTCAGAGAGATCTGAATTTGAATTCCAGCTTTATCAATCACTGGTGTCATCTTAGGAGATTTATTTAAGATTTCTGAACCTTGGTCTCCTCACCTGTAAAAGAGATAACGCCTCATTGGGTTGTGAAACTACATGAAGAAAACCTTGTAAAGTGTTTAGCACAGTCCCTGGCATATAGTAATTGTTCAATAAATGTTAGCTATTTAAAAAAATTTTAATTCCTTCATTTTCCAAATTGAATTTTTTTTTTAAGTATCTAAAAATACAACAGTAGAGAGTTGGCTACTTCAGGATAACCCTAAACAATTTAAAACTATGTGCCTACATTACCTCATCTGTTAGAGGTAGGAAGGTGGAAAATGCATATTAGAAAATATAAAGCACTTAGCACAATAAGTGCTCAAAAAATAGCTATTATCACTAACATGTGATAGAAGAAGTGAGGTCATGAGATGCATCTTGAAGGAAATATACACTTCGACTTTATGGAGAGGTGTGAGGAGAGCATACCAGTCTCTGTACTGTGTGCGAGCTAAGTTGCTTCAGTTGTGTGCAACTCTTTGTGACCTTATGGAACATAGCCCACCAGGCTCCTCTATTCATGGGGTTCTCCAGGCAAGAATACTGGAATGGGTTGCCGCTTCCTCTTCCAAGTGATCTTCTCGACCTAGGGATTGAACTTGAGTCTCTTATGTCTCCTGCATTGGCAGGCAGGCTCTTTTCCACTAGCACCACCTGGGAGGTGTGAAGACAGCATACCAGTCTCTAAGACGTTGCTGAAAACTTAGTAAGTTTGCATTATATTTCAGTGTCCATGTGTGTGTGAGCATGTAAACACACACATACATACATGTACACAGGTTTTAAAGAAAAGAATGCAGGAAATACAAAGGCAAAAAGTGAGATAGCAGATTTTTTTTTTAAATATATACATCTTTGCTCAAAAAGCCACATGAAATGCAAGCCATAATACCAGACAACCTTTCCTGCCTCCTGAGAAATCTATATGCAGGTCAAGAATAGAACTGGACATAACAGCAGACTGGTTCCAAATCGGGAAAGAAGTATGTCAAGGTGGCATATTATCACCCTGCTTATTTAATTTACAAGCAGAGTACATCACGAGAAACACTGGGCTGGGTGAAACACAAGCTGGAATCAAGGTTGCTGAGAGATAACCTCCGATATGCAGATGATACCACCCTTAGGGCAGAGAGCAAAGAACTAGAGCCTCTTGATGACAGTGAAAGAGAAGAGTGAAAAAGCTGGCTTAAAACTCAACATTCAGAAAACTAGGATCATGGCATTAGATCCCATCATTTCATGGCAAATAGATTTGGAAATAATGGAAACAGTGACAGGCTTTATTTTCTTGGGCTCCAAAATCACTGCAGATGGTGACTGCAGCCATGAAATCAAAAGACACCTGCTCCTTGGAAGAAAAGCTATGACCAACCTCAGTTCAATTCACTCACTCACTTGTGTCCGACTCTTTGTGACCCCATGAATCACAGCACAACAGGCTTCACTGTCCAGCACCAACTCCCAAAGTTCACTCAGACTCACGTCCATCAAGTCAGTGATGCCATTCAGTCATCTCATTCTCTGTCATCCCCTTCTCTTCCTGCCCCCAGTCCTTCCCAGCATCAGAGCCTTTTGCACTGAGTCAACTCTTCACATGAGGTGGCCAAAATACTGGAGCTCATGAACTGCAGCACACCAGGCTTTCCTGTCTTTCACTATCTCCCTGAGTTTGCTCAAACTCTTGTCTGTTGAGTCAGTGATGCCATCCAACCATCTCATTCTCTGTCACCTCCTTTTCCTCTTGCCCTCAATCTTTCCCAGCATCAGAGTCTTTTCCAGTGAGTCAGTTCTTCATATCAGGTGGCCAAAGTATTGGAACTTCAGCTTCAGCATCAGTCCTTCCAATGAATATTCAGGGTAGATTTCCTTTAGGATTGAATGTTTTGATTTCCTTGCTGTCCAAGGGACTCTCAAGAGCCTTCTCCAGCACCAGAGTTTGAAAGCATCAATTCTTTGGCACTTAGCCTTCTTTATGGTCCTTCATTATGGTCTATACATGACAACTGGCAGGAGACTGCCTGCTAATGCAGGAGATGTGACCTTGGTCCCTGAGTCAAGAAGATCCCGTGGAGAAGGAAATGGCAGCCCACTCCAATAGTTTCGCCTGGGAAATCCTAAGGACAGAAGAGCCTAGTGGGCTACAGTCCATGGGGTTGCATGAGAGTCAGACATGACTCAGCAACTAAATCACCACCATGTGCTCGAATAAGGAGTGAGAGATGAATGTAAACACCTCCAGGCAGGAGCTTTCTTCCTCTACCTGCTTTGAAAGACAAGGCTAACTCATGTAAACACACCTCCAACAGAGATGATAGCCCAGCAGATAGGGCCTCATGCCTCCAAGTCCATTCACCCTCTCTGTTCACACTCCCTTCACCCTGCCCGTCCTCTCTGACCCTCATCCACATCGCACTCTGGATGCCAATAGTCAGCTAAGGCCTCCTTGGTCTCATTACACTTTGACTTTGTGTCTCCAGTCCAACCTAGCACTCCCTATGTGATTATTTACCTATGATTATAAAGTTGAAAATTAGTTGCTTGCTTTAGAACCTCATTTTAATCTATATATCAACATATTTTATGTAAATCAAAACAAAGCATTAGTTGAAACTATGTAGTTTTTATTTGATCATCACAGATTGTGGGATTAGATTTTTGGGGAATTCTTTCCTTATGCAATCTCTTTTTGTTATATTAATAGGTTAAAAAAAGAAACAAAAAATACAAGTTTGAATGGTTAATTGATTTAGTGTGTAAGATAAGGTAAGGTGAAGTTACTCAGTCGTGTCTGACTCTTTGTGACCCCATGGACTGTAGCCTACCAGCTCCTCTGTCCACATATACCTACTAAAATTCCACTTCTCAACCTTTTTTGTTAACTCATTTCTCTTGATTTGACCTATAAACTCTGGAGATAGTTAGGTTAAGCTATATAATCTCTTTATATCTTTCTTCTTTATCTACTATCAGCTTCTTGCATCTTTCATCCTCTCATCTATTTCCATGACTTTCCCTACTATCTGTATCTCAAACAGAATAAGCACAGCAAAGATACAGTTTTATAACTTAAAAAATCTCAATAATTATTTAGGCTACTTCCTCTTCCTTATTCTATATATTTAATCTAATATGGCTTTCTAAATATCCATTAAATTTACTTTTGTTCTTAATTTCCATTTGCTATAATTTCAATCCAAACTATCATCCACTTTTTTCCTGAACTGTAGCAATAGCTCCTAGATAACTTTTTATAATGGTTAAAAAAAATAACATAAAGCTTATCATCTTAACCATTTATAAGTGTACATTTCAGTAGCATTAAGTATATTCACAGTGATACAAAACAGATCTCCAGAACTTTTTTAACTTGCAATCTGAAACTATAGCCTTTAAATGACAAATCCCTTTTTCCTCACTCCCCGAACCCCTAGTAACTACCATTTTACTTTTTGTTTCTATGCTTTTGACCACTTTATATACCTCACATAAATGGAATCATATAGTATTTGTCTTTTGTGATTGACATATTTCACTTAGCCTAATGTCCTTCAGGTTCATCAGTGTTGAAGCATGTGACAGGATTTCTTCCTTTCTAAAACTGAATAATCAATTGCATGTATACACTACATTTTATTTATTCATTCATCATTGATGGACATTTGTGTTGTTTCAACATCTTATTATGAACAGCACTGCTATGAATGTGGGAATACAAATCTGTCTTCAAGACTTGCCTTAGGTTATTTTGTATTTATAACCAGCAGGAGGATTGCTGGATCACATTGCAGTTCTTTTTTAGAACCTCCATACTGTTTTCCACAGCAGTTGCACCATTTTGCATTCATTCCCACCAACAGAGCACAAGTATTTCAATTTCTCTATATCTTCACTAGGACTTATTTCATTTATTTTTAATAGTAGCCATTCTAATGGGTGGGAAGTGGTATCTCATAGTTGTATTACCTTATATTTCTCTGATGATTAATGATGGTAACCACATTTTCATATACTTTTTTCATTTGTGTACCTGGAGAAGGAAATGTGTACCATCTTTGGAGAATTGTCTATTTCTGTTCATTTCTTAGTAGGATTATTTCATTTCACTTTTTTCTTGAGTTATAGAAGTTCCAGACATTAACTCTTAGATAGATAAATGTGATTGACAGATAGATAAATCTATCTTAATTAGATAGATAAATAGATAAAGATTTGCATAAACTTTTTCCTAGCCCTTAGATTGCCTTTTCATTGTTGATTGTATCCTTTGATCTGATTTTAGCCAGCTGCTTTTTACAACTCTCAATTCATTATCCATAGTCTATAATGCCTAAATATAAACAAGTCATTTCACAGCCTTATAGACATTCATGCCTTCTCAAAACTCTCATAATATAACTGTTGTTGTTGTTCAGTTGCTAAATTGTGTCCAACTCTTTGATACCCCATGTCTGTAGCCCCTCAGGTTCCTCTGTCCATGGAATTTTCCAGGCAAGAATACTGAAGTGTGTTGCCATTTCCATCTCCAGGGTATCTTGCCAACCCAGGGATCGAACCCACATCTTGTGCATCGGCAGGCAGATTCTTTATCACTGAGCCAGAAGGGAAGTCCTTATGAGTCTTAGTGAACCCCAATCAGAAAACAGATGAAAGCAAACCACACAGAGGGATATCACAGTCAAACTGCTGAAAATCAAATGTAAAGAAAAAGTATTGAAAGTGACCCAAGGAAAATGACACATTACATACACGAAAACAAATATTTGAGGAGTCACTATCATTACAAACAATGGTGGCCAGGAAATAGTGGAAACTCTTTAAGAGGCATGAAAGTGGTGGTCTCCCACCTAGAAGGGACTTTTTCAAAAGACAGGCCCTCACACTCTGTGGTACAATGCTACCTCCATTTGACTTCTATTAAATATTCACGTCATTCTCAAAGAACCTGATTTGGCTGCTCACAAAACAAGCAAGAGATGGAGAGAGGCCTCTACACAGTCATCCCCACTATCCAAGAGAGAGACCAGCTGGTAAAACTAAAAATGCTTAGAATTGTCCTATATAATCTGGCATCTATCTCCCTGACTGATGCATTTATTCACCTCTATTCATCCTTTATTTTTTACCACACTGGTTTTCTCACACTTCCGCTAATGAGCCGCCTAGTTGTTGTAGGTCCTTTGTGCTTTTCATTCACTCTTGTTTCTCTCCTTATTATTTGAAAAGAAAAGTATCCTTTTTGAGCCTCAGATGAAATATCATTTATACAGTGACATCTTCCCTGACTTATCAGCATAGACAAGTTTCTAGTTACAAATGCTCTGTGAGTTTATTTGTATTATTTATCAAAATTATAATGGAATCATTTACTGTGCAGTTAGGTTATTATTTTTTAGATTTGTCTCCTTAAATAGAATGGAATATCCATGAATTAAAAAGCAATCATTTCTCTTCACCACTGTCTCTCCAAGCCTAGCAGAGTTCCCTGACTATTGAAATGTTCAACAGATATTTCTGTGATGAATAAAAGAAAACATGATAAAATAAATTATCTGATTTCTATAGAGCACTCTCAGCTAGGGCACCAGCCAGTGATGTCTGCTTGGGAGATATGATGCCAGGATCTGAGAATTAAGTGTTATATTCTAGTTGATATACAGGAATAAAATATTAAGACAAAAATTTACTAGATTTAAGGGTGCAGCATGTGAAGGGTAGAGGAAAATCACAATGGAATATAAACCAGGAGTCAGGGACCAGGCAAAATTCAAAATCGACTTGGGGGTAAGGCTAATAAAAAGTGACAAGGTTCTAGAAATCTATATGAATGAAATTGAAGAGCAGTTTACCTGAATTTACTGACCTTGAGACAAATTTAGGGTAGCTGAGTGGGATAAAGCATGATTTCAAGGGAAATAAATGTTATCATGTTCAAACACATGGGCCAAGACAAGGACATAACTACTTATTCATGTCTTCAAAGTTTAAATACATGCTTTAGTTATATTAGTTATATATCTCCTTCTGCTATAACTTCTGTGTTTTCCCTGTGAGTTGCACATTCTTTGTATTACTTTAAACAAGTATTTCTAATACTTGTGGGAATGCATTTAAAGTCAATCATGTAGAATGAAGCAATTTAAAAATTATTTATTGGACCAAGAGAATCCTACTAGTTTTAATTAGAGATCTAATGCATCCAGCTAGGAATATACGTAGTTACCTGTCAGAAACCATATCTCCTTATGACCAAGGAACATGGCTTGTTTTTTTCTCTCTAAATGGTGGAATTTAATCACAGTACATTTTTTAGTGCTCTGAATTTAACAACAATATTCTACTAAATCTTTGTAATCATTTATATCAGGACTACCAGGACTTATAGAGAAGGAAATAGCAACCCACTCGAGTACTCTTGTCTGGAAAATCCCATGGACAGAGGAGCCTGGTAGGCTACCATCTATGGGGTCGCAAAGAGTTGAACATGACTGAAAGACATTACTTATATACTTACTTACAAGGACTTGATGGCAATTTTACTTTCTGATCATGACTATTATTTTTATTTGTGTTACTCCAAGAAAGGAGATAAATTTTTATAAACAGAAAAATTTTAACACTCTTTTCTAGGTGATATTTAATACAATATTGTACAAAAAGATTTTTGTCTTATTTCATGAAGCCACCTTTTACCCTTTGAAATGCCAGCATCTGACAGTTGTGAACTCCTTACTTTGTTGAACAAGCTCTAACCCAAGGAAAATACCAAGAGTATACCAGTGACTGACCTTTAAACAAGCCTTGCCTTAGATT
>SJYC01076559.1:0-30150 GCA_006408675.1 Madoqua kirkii
AATACAATATTGTACAAAAAGATTTTTGTCTTATTTCATGAAGCCACCTTTTACCCTTTGAAATGCCAGCATCTGACAGTTGTGAACTCCTTACTTTGTTGAACAAGCTCTAACCCAAGGAAAATACCAAGAGTATACCAGTGATTGACCTTTAAACAAGCCTTGTCTTGTATTGCAATGTTTAAGTCTCCACTGCGGAGCTCTTCTCATAGGACTTTTTTCTAGTATAAATTATCATATAAGTAATGCATAGCTTTTGAACTTTCAAATAATGTTACATTCTGTTTATATTAAAGTATTAGACTAAGATGTAACTTTGAGGGTCAACAGTTAGATCATCACTTAGTCACCATGCAGATATTATGGGTTTTTTCTTTCCAACGGTTCTTATTTTGGTCAATATTAGGTATATAGAAAAACAAATTCACTAAGTTCTAAGCCTTATACTTCTTTTGTTTTAACACCAATTAAGTATGCATTATTTTAGACAAATCGTTTCCTCTCTGTGTCTCAGCTTCCTGTCAGTAAAATGCAGTTTTGAATAACAACCCCGTGAGCTTCCTTGCTGCCACTCTGTGTTCTGTATTTTCAGTGCAGATGGTTTTGTCTTGAATATGTGGCCAGTTGTTTCTTTGGGAGGTGGCATCGTAGATATAATAGTTTGTGGTTCTCCAAAGGGGCGCCATATATAAACACACACACAGTAAACCTATGGTATTAAAATTCCATAGATGCAAAGGTGTGAACAACAAGAACAGTATGTCTACAGAGGTTTCTTAAGAGGGAGTATTTTTTTTTTAAGTTGAGAATAACTGCTTCTTGCATTTATGTGCTTCTTAATTCATGAACTCAGGCTAAATTATTGTTATAACTCCTTTTAGTACTTTTCCATAGAATCATTATGTGAGTCATACACACAGATGTTCATTGTGATTATTTTATGTGCCATGTTTGTTTGCGTATAGACACTGTTGTATATTTCAGTCTTTAGGCCTGTATTTCTAGGTTATTATTTCCAAGAAAGGACTTGAATCCTAAAGGAAAGTGCCTTCAGGAATAAGTTTATACAGTGAAAAGAAGATTTTCTAGCTTTGTAATAAATATTCTCTTACTGATGAGAATTATTTGACTATGTAAATTCTGAATTATAAGGTATAGTTTAAAAATAGAGCAAACAGTTGAGCATGATTCAAATTACTCTATAAATATATAGGAGTAGTTTCTTCCATTTTAAAATATTATATACAAAGTATACCAATAAAATGAGTGCTCTTTCTCCTGTTTAAATCCAATACTTTGAAGACAAAACAAGCATAGGTGGTTGTTTAAATAAATTTAACACAGAAATTTCTTTTAATTTCCCTTTGCTTTTCATCAAACAAGTTAAAACAGCAAAGTGAATGAAAGCAAATGGCTCCAGATAATAACAGTCATTATCAAAGGTTTCAAACAGACATTTTCACAGACTTAAAAATTTTTTACTAGTATGGTTCCAAAGAGTTCCAAAGAGTAGACAGCCTCTACTGGCTGCAAACTGCAACCTGCAGATACTTAGAAAGGTTGTCCATGTCAACCACTACTTTCCCGGTCCTGTAGGGAGCCTTGATTGCAGTCCTCATACTGTCTCACCTTAATTTATGGGCCAAATGGGAATTTCCAAAAACAAACAGACAAAAATTAACTCATCAATGGCGATAAGGTAACTCTTTCTAAATTTTAGACTAATGAACAAAAATGTCTAAGGTACAGTCAATTAAATGGATAATTAAATTTCCTGTTATATTGTGATGATATTTCGCACACACACGTACATTCACACACACAGGTACAAAATACCCATATAGTAAGTACATAAGAAGAGGGATACATAAGAAGGCAGAATAATGATCTCTGAAAGATATCTATAGCTCAAATAGTAAAGAATCTGCCTGCAACGCAGTAGACCCAGATTCAATCCTTGAGTCAGGAAGATCCCCTGGAGAAGGGCATGGAAACCCATCCAGTGTTCCTGACTGGAGAATTCCACAGACAGAGGATCCTGGCAGGCTACAGTCCACAGGGATGTAAACAGTTGGCTGTGACTGAGCCACTAATATACAAAGGTATATAGGTTCCAATCTTTCGAGCCTGTGGATATGTTATGTTATATGGCAAGGAGGAATTAGAATTACAGATGAAATTATGGTTGCTAATCTGTTGATTTTAAAGAGATTACCATGGATTATCTGGTGGGCCCAGTGTAATCACAAGGATTCATAAATGGGGAAGAGGGAGGCAGGAGAATTGAATTTGAGAGACAACATCAAGAGAAAAACTCAGCTGGACATTACTGGCTTTGAAGATGAAAAGTAGTTACATTAAGAACCAAGAGCAGCCTCTAGAAGCTGGAAAAAGCAAAAACGTGAATTCTCTCCCAGATCCTCCAGAAAGGATTGCAGCCCTGCCAGTTGGATTTTAGCTCAGTGAAACTATATCAGACTTCTGGGCTCAGAAATAAGATTTTAAATATCTATATATATATTTAAATGTATATATATATATATATATATATATAACACACCAATAGAAAACTAATACAATGAAGTAAAATATTCAAAGATTATAAATGTACACAGTTCAGTTCAGTTGCTCAGTCATGTCCAACTCTTTGTGAAAACATGAATTGCAGCATGCCAGGCCTCCCTGTTCATCACCATCTCCTGGAGTTCACTCAGACTCACGTCCATCGAGTCAGTGATACCATCCAGCCATCTCATCCTTGGTTGTCCCCTTCTCCTCCTGCCCCCAATCCCTCCCAGCATCAGAGTCTTTTCCAGTGACTCCACTCTTCACATGAGGTGGCCAAAGTACTAGAGATTCAGCTTTAGCATCATTCCTTCCAAAGAAATCCCAGGGCTGATCTCCTTCAGAATGGACTGATTGGATCTCCTTCCAGTCCAAGGGACTCTCAAGAGTCTTCTCCAACACGACAGTTCAAAAGAATCAATTCTTCAGCGCTCAGCCTTCTTCACAGTCCAACTCTCACATCCATACATGACCACAGGAAAAACCATAGCCTTCACTAGATGGACCTTAGTCGGCAAAGCAATGTCTCTGCTTTTGACTATAATATCTAGGTTGGTCATAACTTTTCTTCCAAGCAGTAAGTGTCTTTTAATTTCATGGCTGCAGTCACCACCTGCAGTGATTTTGGAGCCCCTCAAAATAAAGTCTGACACTGTTTCCACTGTTTCTCCATCTATTTCCCATGAAGTGATTAGACCGGATGCCATGATCTTTGTTTTCTGAATGTTGAGCTTTAAGCCAACTTTTTCACTCTCCTCTTTCACTTTCATCAGGAGGCTTTTTAAGCTCCTCTTCACTTTCTGCCATAAGGGTGGTGTTGATTACTGGAGATTAGAAGCGAAATGACATATAAGACACAAGACAGTGAGACATGGACAAACATACACTCTGGCCAGAGGGAAAAAACTCTGCGCCCAATAATGGCGGTTTATTATTATATATTTTCCAGAAAGCATTCCAGACCTTATGAATAAGCCTTTTCAGCATAACACAGGTGCATACTTGTTATCATACAGCAGGGGGAGTGAAACTTCTGTTTACTGCAAAGTCTATCTAAAGTCTTCTTTTTTCTTTTTATAAAAAGAAAGGAATGCTCCCTCATTAACAATGGACCATTAAACTCAAGGCTGTGTCCAGACTCCTTGGCAGAATGCCTGGCTTGCCAGCATGTTCAGCCTTGAGCAGAGAGACCCGCTTGCATGCATATCTCCGTTTTCCCCATAGTGTCCGCATTAACCCTTCAGGTGGTGTCATCTGCATATCTGAGGTTATTGATATTTCTCCCAGCAATCTTGATTCCAGCTTGTGTTCCTTCCAGTCCAGCGTTTCTCATGATGTACTCTGCATATAAGTTTATTTAACAGTATACAGCCTTGATGTACTCCTTTTCCTATTTGGAGCCAGTCTGTTGTTCCATGTCCAGTTCTAACTGTAGCCTCCTGACCTGCATACAGATTTCTCAAGAGGCAGGTTAGGTGGTCTGGTATTCCCATCTCTTGAGGAATTTTCTACAGTTTATTGTGATCCACACAGTCAAAGGCTTTGGCGTAGTCTATAAAGCAGAAATAAATGGTTTTCTGGAATTCTCTTGCTTTTTCCATGATCCAGTGGATGCTGGCAATTTGATCTCTGGTTCCTCTGCCTTTTCTAAAACCAGCTTGAACATCAGGGAGTTCATGGTTCACGTATTGCTGAAGCTTGGCTTGGAGAATTTGAGCTTGACTTTACTAGCATGTGAGATGAGTGCAATTGTGTGGTCGTTTGAGCATTCTTTGGCATTGCCTTTCTTTGGAATTGGAATGAAAACTGACCTTTTCCAGTCCTGTGGCCACTGCTGAGTTTTCCAAATTTGCTGGCATATTGGAACTCTCTTGCTTTTCCCATGATCCAGAGCATGTTGGCAATTTGATCTCTGGTTCCTCTGCCTTTTCTAAAACCAGCTTGAACATCAGGAAGTTCACAGTTCACATATTGCTGAAGCCTGGCTTGGGGAATTTTGAGCATTACTTTACTAGCATGTGAGATGAGTGCAATTGTGTGGTAGTTTGAGCATTCTTTAGCATTGCCTTTTTTTGGAATTGGAATGAAAATTGACCTTTTCCAGTCCTATGGCCACTGCTGAGTTTTCCAAATATGTTGGCATATTGAGTGCAGCACTTTCACAGCATCATCTTTCAGGATTTGAAACAGCTCAACTGGAATTCCATCACCTCCACTAGCTTTGTTTGTAGCGGTGCTTTCCAAAGCCCACTTGACTTCACATTCCAGGATGTCTGGCTCTAGATGAGTGATCACACCATCATGATTATCTGGGTCGTGAAGATCTTTTTTTGTACAGTTCTTCTGTGTATTCTTGCAACCTCTTCTTAATATCTTCTGCTGCTATTAGGTCCAGACCATTTCTGTCCTTTATTGAGCCTATCTTTGCATGAAATGTTTCCTTGGTATCTCTAATTTTCTTGAAGAGATCACTAGTCTTTCTTATTCTGATCTTTTCCTCCATTTCTTTACATTGATTGCTGAAGATGGCTTTCTTATCTCTTCTTGCTATTCTTTGGAACTCTGCATTCAGATGCTTATATCTTTCTTTTTTCTCCTTCGTTTTTTGCCTCTCTTCTTTTCACAGCTATTTGTCACGCCTCTAACAGACAGCCATTTTGCTTTTTTGCATTTCTTTTCCATAGGGATGGTCTTGATCCCTGTCTCCTGTACAGTGTCACGAACCTCATTCCATAGTTCATCAGGCAGTCTATCTATCAGATCTAATCCCTTAAATCTATTTTTCATTTCCACTGTATAATCATAAGGGATTTGATTTAGGTCATACCTGAATGGTTAGCGGTTTTCCCTACTTAAGTGCAGGCAGCTGCCACCCGGCATACTAAGCGCTGGTGGCTGCAACCTGGCACACTAAGTGCGGCCGAGAGGAGTTACCCCACGTCCAAGGTCAGGAGCAGCAGCCGAGAGTGCCAGGCTGCAACGGCGCAGGAACAGCCAAGAGGAGCTACCCAAGTCTGAGGTCAGGGGCAGCAGCCAAGAGGAGCTACCCCATCTCCGAGGTCAGTGGCGGTTGTGAGGAGACACCCCGCGTCTGAGATCAGGGGCGGCGGCCGAGAGGAGCTACCCTGTGTCTGAGGCCAGGGGCGGCTGGGAGAAGCCATCTCATGCCCGAGGCCAGGAGCGGTGGCCCTGAGGAGCCACCCCATGCCCAAGGCCAGGGGCAGTGTCCAGGAAGAGCAACCCGAGGAGCGGTGGCTGTGCGGGCCCAGGAGGACCTAGAGGAGCTATCCTACGTTGAAGGTCAGGAGGGACGGCGGTAAGGAGTTACCCCTCATCCAAGGTAAGGAGCAGGGGCTGTGCTTTGCTGGAGCAGCCGTGAAGAGATACCCCATGCCCAAGGTAAGAGAAACCCAAGTAAGATGGTAGGCGTTGCAAGAGGGCATCAGATGGCAGACACACTGAAACCATACTCACAGAAAACTAGTCAATCTAATCACACTAGGACCACAGCCTTGTCTAACTCAATGAAACCAAGCCATGCACACAGGGCATCCCTAGACAGGTGGGCCATGGTGGAGAGGTCTGACAGAATGTGGTCCACTGGAGAAGGGAATGGCAAACCACCACTTCAGTATTCTTGCCTTGAGAACCCCATGAACAGTATGAAAGAGCAAAATGATAGGATACTGAAAGAGGAACTCCCCAGGTCAGTAGGTGCCCAACATGCTACTGGAGGTCAGTGGAGAAATAACTTCAGAAAGAATGAAGGGATGAAGCCAAAGCAAAAACAATACCCAGCTGTGGATGTGACTGGTGATAGAAGCAAGGTTTGATGCTGTAAAGAGCAATATTGCATAGGAACCTGGAATGTCAGGTCCATGAATCAAGGCAAATTGAAAGTGGTCAAACAAGAGATGGCAAGGGTGAATGTCGACATTCTAGGAATCAGCGAACTAAAATGGACTGGAATGGGTGAATTTAACTCAGATGACCATTATATCTACTGCTGCGGGCAGGAATCCCTCAGAAGAAATGAGTAGCCATCATGGTCAACAAAAGAGTCCAAAATGCAGTACTTGATGCAATCTCAAAAACGACAGAATGATCTCTGTTCATCTCCAAGGAAAACCATTCAATATCACAGTAATCCAAGTCTATGCCCCAACCAGTAACACTGAAGAAGCTGAAGTTGAACTGTTCTATGAAGACCTACAAGACCTTTTAGAACTAACACCCAAAAAAGGTGTCATTTTCATTATAGGGGACTGGAATGCAAAAGTAGGAAGTCAAGAAACACCTGGAGTAACAGGCAAATTTGGCCTTGGAATTTGGAATGAAGCAGGGCAAAGACTAATAGAGTTTTGTCAAGAAAATGCACTGGTCATAGCAAACACCCCCTTCCAATAACACAAGAGAAGACTCTACACATGGACATCACCAGATGGTCAACACCGAAATCAGATTGATTGTATACTTTGCAGCCAAAGATGGAGAAGCTCTATACAGTCAACAAAAACAAGACCAGGAGCTGACTGTGGCTCAGATCATGAACTCCTCATTACCAAACTCAGACTCAAATTGAAGAAAGTAGGGAAAACCACTAGACCATTCATGTATGACCAACCTAGATAGCATATTAAAAAGCAGAGGCATTACTTTGCAAACAAAAGTCTCTCTGGTCAAATCTATGGCTTTTCCAGTAGTCATGTATGGACTATAAAGAATATGAGCAGCAAAGAATTGATGCTTTTAACTTGTGGTGTTGGAGAAGACTCTTGACAGTCCTTGGACTGCAAGATCCAACCAGTCAATACTAAAGGAAATCAGTCCTGAATATTCACTAGAAGGACTGATGCTGAAGCTGAAACTCCAGTACTTTGGCCACCTGATGTGGAGAACAGACTCCTTGCAACAGACCCTGATGCTGGGAAAGATTGAAGGCAGGAGGAGAAGGGGATGACAAAGGATGAGATGGTTGAATGGCATCACCAGCTGGGTGGGCATGAGTTTGATCAAGCTCCAGGAGTTGGTAAAGGACAGGGAAGCCTGGCATGCTACATTCCATGGGGTTGCAAAGAGATGGACATGACTGAGTGACTGAACTGAACCAAACTGAATCTGGAAAGAAAAAAAGCTTCAGGTCCAATCATCAAATTTTAACAAATATGATATTCTACCTATCTTAATATTTTAGTCATGATTTTATAATGAGTTTTATAAGATCCTATTCTCATGTGCTAATACTGGGTCCCAGTCTCCCACAAAGCCCTCACCCAGCATCTGGGATCTTCAGGTGGTGTCTCCTTCATGCTCATGAGCAAACTCTATCCAGCTATTATGTAGATTCTCAATTGTAAGCATCTTCTGTTCCATGGTGTTAACTTTCAAGGCCCTGGTATTTTAGAAGCTGTGTGAAGGCACCTCATCATTACACTGTCTCAGGGTTCACCAATGAGACCCTCAGCTGGACACTGCCTTCTGTGTCTAGGTATCAGGGCCACAGACAAATTGAAGTGCTTGTATATATTAGCTAAGAGTCTGACACGACTGAGCTATTTCACTTTCACTTTTCACTTTCATGCATTGGAGAAAGAAATGGCAACCCACTCCAGTGTTCTTGCCTGGAGATTTTCAAAGATGTGGGAGCCTAGTGGGCTGCCATCTATGGGGTCGCACAGAGTCAGACACAACTGTAGTGACTTAGCAGCAGTGGCAACAGCAGCAGTGTATATTAGTTTGCTAGAGATGTCATAACAAAGAACCACAAACTCAGTGGTTTCAACAACAGAAATTTATTCTTTCATAATTATGAAGCCTACAAGTTTTAGTTTAAGGTTTTGGTAGGGTTGATTTCTTCTGATACCTCTCTCCTTTGCTTGTAGATGACTATCTTCTTGCTGCTTCTTCTTTACATACTCCTCACTGTGTGTCTGTGTCCTAATCTCCTCTCTTTATAAGAATACCAGTCATAATGGATTAGGACCCACCCTAATGACCTCAACTTAAGTCTCCTTTAATGCTCCTTCCTCCATACTGAGATCCTAGAGGTTAAGACTTCAGCGTATAAATTTTGAAGTAACACGATTCAGCTCATAATAAAAGGCAAAGCATATTTATAGCCCATGGGATCCTCCTTCACATGTCCATGTGGGTACCAAAGGAAGGTTGCTGAGAAAGGAGCTATTTCAGTTTTCACTTAAACCTCCCATCTGCACCTCTATATTACACATATTTAAGTTTGACCTTTCTGAGACAAATTCAAATGGCTTTGTGAAAGACCCAAAGACAAGTATGTTTGGGGTGTGTGAACCTAACTTTAATGGTTGAATTCCTAGAAGACCAGCAAATCCTCCCTCAGAAGGGGCTAGAAAGAGTACCCCCTTGCTAGTGTGGGCAATGAATTCAATGAATCCAAAGAATGTCTGGAGGTTGTAAAGACCTCACCAGACCTAATCTCATAATTTACATTTTAAGATAACAGAATTAGCCAGAAGGTTTAATCCAAAGACTGTCCTCAGGCAGGATACATTATTTTTATATAATGTAGAGGGGAAAAAAAGTTTGTCCTTTCTTCCCCCTTGAGAATTCGAGACCCCTATCTCCTTGGGGACCCTTAGACTTCTTATCAACCTGCCTAGGCAATGACTCTCTCATTCCCCTCTTTTCTTTTAGAATTATGTTGCCAAGGGAAGAGGGAGTCGTTTTCATTCCATAACTAATTCCTGCTGTTTAGGAGCATCCCTAAATTGTTGAGGCAACATATTCTCCTAACCCTCATATTGAGAGTCTCTGATCCAGGGGCTCCAAGTAATAGTTGGAGGAGGCTGTGGCACTTGTAAGAGCTTGGACAACCATTTGTAACTTAAAAACTTTCATGCGACTAGAAACAAATCCAATTAATTACACAGTTACAGATGCAAGGCAAAGTAGTCATTAAAACAAGTTAAAATCAAAATTAAAATACAAAATAAAAATTAAAATAATTACATCAGTCCATCCTAAGGTTGTTAGATGTCATCAGTTCAAGAAGAGGCATCACATATGATTGTTGTCAAAGGTATTCACAGACTTGAAGAAAGTCTTTTCCTTGAAGTGGAGATGTTCACCATGGGGAGCCTTCCACTGATGAAGAGGGGAGTGCTCTGCAGACCCAGCAGTTAGACTGATTATGAAATGCAGTGTAGGAGTGAGCCCAGGACAGGAAGGCATTGTCTTCAGGATCAAATGGCAGACTCAGGATTTTTGGAGTCAGCAGAAGTAGGCTCACATAGACTATCAGGCTCATCTTTTGGCTCATCCAAACAGTCCCATTATGGAAGCAGATCGGGAAGAAAGTGACATCACCTCTTTATTTTTTTTTAATTTTTTATTTATTTATTTTTTTACTTTATAATATTGTATTGGTTCTGCCACACATCAACATGAATCCACCACAGGTGTATGTGTTTTCCCCGTCCTGAACACCCCTCGCACCTCCCTCCTCATACCATCCCTCTGAGACATTCCAGTGCACCAGCCCCAAGCATCCTGTATCAAACCTGGACTGGCAATTCGTTTCTTATATAAAATTATACATATTTCAGTGCCATTCCCCCAATCATCCTCTTTAAAGGCCCTCTCTTCTAGTAGAGTCATATTCTGAAGTGCTTGGAGATTAGGGCTTCAACATATGAATTTTAGTAGATACGATTCTGCCTATAATCACCAGGAAGCGTGAAAAGGAGATTTCAGAGTGCTGATTATTCTGTAATGGATAAAAATATCAAATCCCTATGTTGTATTATTGTTCAGTCACTGAGTCATGTCCAACTCTTTGCAACCCCAGGCACTGCAGCATGCTAGGCTTCCCTGCCCCTCACAATCTCCCGGAGCTTGCTCAAACTCACGTCTATTGAGTTGGTGATGCCATCCAACCCTCTCATCCTCTGTCACCCTCTTCTCTTCCTGCCCTCTATCTTTCCCAGCATCAGGGTTTTTTCCAATGAGTCAGCTCTGCTGTATATTTGAAACTAATATAATATTAGTCAAGTATACTTCAGAAAAAAAGAATTCAGAAAAACAAACAAGAAAATTATCAAAGGAACTATATGAAAGGAGATGAAAGATAAGCATTCTAAACCTAAAGGGTCCACCAATTCTTCAGCACAATGAAAACAGATTCTCATCTAGACCCTCCATTGTGAAATTTCAAAATGGTAAAGAAAAAGACTCTGTGAGATGGTAGAGTGAAATTATAGGTCACTCACAAAGGAACAAAAATGAAACTGGCATCAGGCTTCTCAGGAATACTGGGAATTAGAAGATAGTGGAGAGGGAAGGGACATAGCTATACCTAAGACTGATTCATGTTGATGTTTGGCAGAAACCAACACAATATTGTAAAGCAATTATCCTTCAGTTAGAAGTAAATAAATTTCATTATAAAAACACACACTAAACACACATATAAAGAAAATTTCATCATACAGAATTGAAAGTGGAAAAAAAGGCAGTGGAATAATGCCTTCAAAGTTCTAGGGAAAAATACTTTTTAATCCTGAATTCTCTACCCAGACAAACTATCACTTATGTTGAAGGCAGAATAAAAACATTTATAGACATTCAAAGCCCAAAATTTATTTTCAATATGCCTTTCTGGGAAAGCTGTTGAGGATATGATCCAGCAAAACAAGAGTAAACCAAGAATAAAGAAGATGTGGGCTCCAAATAATTAAAGCAGTGAGGAAGTCCCAGAGCAATGGCCATGCAGCATCTAGGGAGCAGTGAGCAGAGGAGGGAGGCTATTGAATAGAATGCCTACTCAGATTAAGAACTTGGGAATAAATTAAGGATATAATAAAAGCAAACAATGCCAGGAAAAGAAAGGAATTAAAGACTCTACATAAAACCTAAAACATTCTATAAGAGAGAAAATGTAATCATGGTGAAGAATCAGGCTCTGCACTAAGCAGTTAAGATGATATTCAGTTCTTAAACTTAACCCACATACAAAGCACAGGTGCAGTCATGGCTCTGATACAGAATATAAATGTCAATCTTGACAATGTGGAAGTTTGAATGACAGAAGTTGAGAGGAGAAGACAGGGATGAGAACTGAAAGGAAAGGTCAAGATGCCCTAGAATGTCTCATTTTGTAATCAGGGGAGTAAAAAAAAAAGTCTATAGCTGAATAAGAAACAAAGTAATAAATTTATGACAAAGTTTCAAAGGAAATTATAAAAGGGCTGGAATAGTGAACTTCCCTGGTGGATAAGAATCTGCCTTCCCATGCAGGAGGTGCACGTTCCATCCCTGGTCATGGAACTAAAATCCTACATGCTGTGGGGCAACTAAGCCCATGAGCCACAACTAGAGAATGCCCTTGTGCCTCAGCAAACATCCCATGAACCACAACAAAGATCCAGCACAGCCAAAGTAAATAAATAAACGTTTTTTTAAAAAGAACTACTATTCAATATAGTTCTGGAAGTTTTGGCCACAGCAATCAGAGCAGAAAAAGAAATAAAAGGAATCCAAGTTGGAAAAGAAGAAGTAAAATTCTCACTGTTTGCAGATGACATGATCCTCTACATAGAAAATCCTGAAGACTCGACCAGAAAACTACTAGAGCTAATCAGTGAATATAGTAAAGTTGCAGGATATAAAATCAACACTCAGAAGTGCCTTGCATTCCTATATACTAATAATGAGAAAGTAGAAAAAGAAATTAAGGAAACAATTCCATTCACCATTGCAACGAAAAGAATAAAATACTTAGGAATATACCTACCTAAAGAAACTAAAGACCTATATATCAAAAACTATAAAACACTGATGAAAGAAATCAAAGAGGACACTAATAGATGGAGAAATATATCATGTTCGTGGATCAGAAGAGTCAATATAGTGAAAATGAGTATACTACCCAAAGCAATCTACAGATTCAATGCAATCCCTATCAAGCTACCTATTTTTCACAGAACTAGAACAAATAATCTCAAGATTTGTATGGAAATACAAAAAACCTCGAAGAGCAAAAGCAATCTTGAGAAAGAAGAATGGAACTGGAGGAATCAACTTGCCTGACTTCAGGCTCTACTATAATGCAATCCCTATCAAGCTACCAATGGAATTGTCACAGAACTAGAACAAATAATTTCACAATTTGTATGGAAATACAAAAAACCTCAAATAGCGAAAGCAATCTTGAGAAAGAAGAATAGAACTGGAGGAATCAACTTCCCTGACTTGAGGCTCTACATTGCATTTCTTTTGGGGGGGAATGGTCTTGCTGTTGATTGCAGCACTATTTACAATAGCCAGGACACAACATAGAAATCCATCAGCAGAGGAAAGGATGAAGATGTGGTACACATATACAATGGAATATTCCTCAGCCATTAGAAAGAATAAAACAATGTCATTTGCATTGACATTAATGAATATAGAGATTGTCATACCGAGTGAAGTCCGGCAGAGAAAGATAAATATTGTATGATATCACTTACATATAGAATCTTAAAAAAAAATGATACAAATGAACTGACAAAACATATATAGACTTGGAAACTTATACTTACCAGCGTGGCTGGAGGGGAGGGGAGTTGAGGGATAATTAAGGAGTTTGGGAAGACATGTACTCATTGCTATGGTTAAAATGGGTAACCAACAGTGATCTATTGCACAGAACAGATAACTCTGCTCAATATTGTATAACAACCTAAATGGAAAAAGAATTTGAAAAATAGATACATGTATATGTATGTTTCAAGTTAACTGACAGCATTGTTAATCAACTATACTCCAACGTAAAATACAAAGTAAATTAAGTAATTAAGTGAATAAAATTGTAATGAACTAATCCAAACATGTAACTCAAAAAGTGACAGAAATCTTAAAATAATTTCCATGTAAACATTATATGACTCTTTTGCTACTTTCACAACGGAGACTTAAGCTGAAGAAATAAGCTGAAAGATTCATCATTTCCAACCCTGAACAGACTAAGGTAAATGAATAGTCTTCAAAGTCTTTTTGTGTCAAAGTGTTTTGAAAAAAAAACAGTGAATTCAAAAAAAGTGAAATATTTTATCTATTTTTTTTGGCTACTTCCTGTATCAGAATAAATGGTCACACTGTTACTCTTGGTGTCTACATACTGCAACTATGTCTGCCCACAAAGCCTTTCCAGACAGTGTCAATAGATGTCAATGAAAAACAGAAATCACTCAATTAAATATAAATTTAGATAAACAACAATTTTTACTATAAGTATGTCCCCAATATTGCATGATATAAATATGCCTCAAATATTTCATAGAATATACACTAAAATTTATTTATCTGACATTCAAATATAACCAGGCAGCCTGTATTCTATTAGGCAACCTTGTTCCCAGAACCAAGTCATCAAATGAGCTAACCAAAATTAACTTCATGTAAATCCTTTTGAAGCTATTTTAAAGATATTTTTCCCTTTGTCCAAAACTAAGCCCTGTTTTTAAGCCCACATAGACCACATTTCCAAATTTATGTCAATGAAAAACAGAAATCACTCAATTAAATATAAATTTAGATAAACAACAATTTTTACTATAAGTATGTCCCCAATATTGCATGATATAAATATGCCTCAAATATTTCATAGAATATACACTAAAATTTATTTATCTGACATTCAAATATAACCAGGCAGCCTGTATTCTATTAGGCAACCTTGTTCCCAGAACCAAGTCATCAAATGAGCTAACCAAAATTAACTTCATGTAAATCCTTTTGAAGCTATTTTAAAGATATTTTTCCCTTTGTCCAAAACTAAGCCCTGTTTTTAAGCCCACATAGACCACATTTCCAAATTTAAATAGAAACATTTGGCCAATGTAAATTGTCAAGAGCTATGGAAAACACCTGTTTTTTCAAGCATCTTTTGGCAGGATGCACTATTTCAAAACATAATTTAGGAATTGAATTACTTTCATCATTTTAGTACACTGACAAAACTAGACTGGTAAAGTACACTAGGCATGAGTTTGGAGGTAAAGGTGGGCATGATGACCACGAAGTCCTTGAGAGCAGTCCTCATGACAATAAGGCTCAGAAGGATTTGCTGTCTTTCAATGGAAATCATGGCAAACCATTGAAAAGGAAGACCTAGTTAGCAATGTTGGTTGAAGACCTAGCAGCAAGAGGATTAGTTTAAAAATTAATTGAAGTACAAAAAGGAAAATAATCAGATACCAGGGCAGTGTAAAAAAATCCATAGTTTTCCTCTATATTATCTATAACCAATGAGAAAACATAGCAGAAAAAAAATGCCACTTACCATAGCAACTACTAGGAAATATTTAGCTAAGAATAAGACTATACAAATACATGCAAGATTTTCATTTCTAAAAAACCTCTAAAATATATTTTCTAGATGTTAAAAAAGATGAATAAATACAATGATATAACATTATAATTAAAATGAAAATGTTAACTGTCTCCAAACAATATGGCAATTTCACTGCTATCCATATGGAGTCGACAAGTGGACTTTTCACCAAACCTGATCAACTGATTCTCAACCTCATGGCAAAAACTAAATACTTGATAATATGCAAGACAATCTTGGAGAAGAAAAAGGGCAAATGCCTACCTGATATCCAAACATATCACAAACTATAATAACTAAGAATGTAAACTAGAAAAGAACTAAGAATCCAAACAAAACAAAGAATATGTGTGAATCTAGAGTATGACATGGTGTCACTTAAATCAATGGGTAAAAGACTATTCAAAAAAGATGAACTATTGGAACAACTGGCCATTCATATTTTTTAAGTAAAATTTTTCACACAAAAAAATCAAGAAAAACAAAAAAAACTCAGTATAAACAGCAGATTACATACCTATGCTTAAAAATCTAAGCATCAGTGTAAATGAAGTTGAGATTGGGATAATTTTTTAAACAAGACATGAAAAGCCAAAAGACATTTTAAAAGTTTGATGAATTTTATAAGATCAAATTTTAAATTTTCCAGGAGACAAAAGATCCTATAAACCAAAAAATACAGAGAAAATATTTAGAATGGATATAGCAAAGAATTGCTAACTGTGTCAGCTCCTTCATGAGATTTAGCCTCTCAGTGCCATAATTTTTAAATATGTAAAATGAAGATAATAAAAGTAAGTTACCTTGAAATATTATGGTAATTAAATGAGATTATATATAAATTTAGAATAGTGTCTGGCAAATACTAAGTGTATATGCTGCTACTGTTGCTGCTAAGTCACTTCAGTCATGTCAAATTCTGTGTGATCCCACAGATGGCAGCCCACCAGGTTCCCCCATACACACACACAACACACATACACACACACACACACACACACATAACTGTATGTGCTGTATGCTAAGTTGTTTCAGTCATGTCTGATTCCTTGCAACTCTATGGACTGGAATGCACCAGGCTCCTCTGTCCATGGGATTCTACAGGCAAGAATACTGGAGTGGATTGCCATCCCCTCCTCCAGGGAATTTTCTTGGCCCAGTGATCAAACCCACAACTCTTATATCTCCTGCATTGGCAGGCGGATTCTCTACTGCTCGTGCCACCTGGGAAGCCCATATAGATAACTACATAAGTCAAAAGGAAAAAGACAAAAAAACAAAGGCTGGAAATGTTCACCTAAAGGAAATACAAATGATTAATTACATGACAAGATTAGCCATATAAAAAGGTTAATTGTATGAAGAGATTAATATTAAGCAATAGATGAAAAAGTAGTCAACTTCACTAATAAGCAGGGTAATATAAAAAACAGTGGAAGACCATCTGTCAATCACAAGAATGGCCAAATTAAAAAATAACAATGTTAAAAACTGAGGTGAGAGTATAGGGAAATTCTAGTAATAGTAATGCAAGGGTAGCCACTTTGGAGAGCCAGGTCAATGTACTCATTTAAATTTAAAGGTACACATAGAAAACAAAGTGATCCCAATACTCATTATCTCATTATCTACACTCAGAGTAGACTGTATAATTTCAGAGACCCAGTGCAAATTGCAAATGCAATCCCGAGGGCAGGAAAGGGCCACAAAGGACAGATGACTCTGAAAATTATAAGATGTGTTTGATTCCTAGACCTGGAAAGGTAAGGAGCCTCCACTGAGTGACCCCTGCAGAGCTGCCCCACAGGTACTGTGGCCCTGCAGTACCAGCAACCAAGCTCAGCCCACCCCACATCTGTGACCAGGGAGTGGTGGCCAATAGTGAAACACAGCCCTCTTTCTCCCCTACCAATCCCACTGCCCACACAGACACAAGCTCACAGAAACACACACACAGCCCAGGCACTGCCTGGAGTGGCATAGCCCAAGGATCACCAGAACATGGGCGAGGCAATGCTAGAGTAGCTAGATATCCAGAGGGCACAGAGTGGAGACAGCAAGCCTGGCATGCAGAGGAGGTGGGACTCCTTGAGCTAAAAACCTCCACACATGCTGCACTGTCCTGTTGAATTTGACTTAGAAAACAGATTCAAAGATAAGATCACTATTAATTTCAAGATAGGAAACACAGAACCTTAAGCCAAAAGTGAGGGCTTTTGAGTTTTGAGTGAGGGCCCCTGGGAAGCTGGTGCAGAGCATTGCTGCACAGTCATCTCTCCCTCATGGAACAACCACAAACGAAGACATCTATCCTGGCCTTTGAGTTCTTTGAGCAACTGTCCTGGAGCAGAGGCCTCTGGAGGACAAGGCCCACCCCTTACCCCTGCACACAGCTCCCCACATGGCTTTTTACATCCTCATCCTAAAAAGATGAAAGAAGACCTTAACATTGCAATCACCTAACATTTGAACAAAAATTCCAAAGGGAAGACACAGATAAAGATCTAAAAAGAAAAAAAAAGGATACCAGAGGGAAAGACTAATTTGGGGGAATGAAACATTTAAAAACCTCTAACTCCTGTCTTCAGAAATCCCAAGATGCTATTTTTCCATAGAAAAATAATAGATCATTTAAAAAGGAAGAGTCAAAGAAAAAAACCAGAAATGCTTACATGTTGAAAGTATATTAAGTTTTAAAAAACCAAAGGACAATTTGGAAATAAAATCAAATGTACCAAGAAGGAGAATAAAAAGAAGAGAATTAAAAAATATAAATGAAGAATTAATCTGCATGACCCAAGCATCAGACATTTCATTCTAATAGGAATTCTAGAAAGAGATAGAGATAATGAAAGAGAAAAAATATGTAATAAACAGTACAGTTAAGTTTCCATGAGTGAAAGACATGAGATTCCAAAGTAAAAGATCTACTTTAAAAGAAGACACACAGTCAGAGAAATAGCTGGAAAGTTTTACAATGCTAAGAATAAAGATGTTGAAAGCTTTCAGATGGGGCAAAAAAAAAATCAAGGTCATGGACACAGGAATAACCAGTTGATCACCTTCAGAGTGCTCACAAAAATATTAGATGCCTTCATTATCGTAAGAAGAAATAACCTTGAAACTTGATATCCTTATTCAACCAACTTATCAATCAAGGGAGAAAAAATATGCTCATCATGCACAAAAATTTACCCCTTAGATACCTTTTCCTAGTAAGTTACTTGAGAAAGCCCTAAATCAAAAAAGACATGGAAATAAGAAATGAGACGAACATTCTAGAGAAGCAGTGAGGATAAAAGCTGGGAACAGGCCTAGAGAATAGTCTGAATGGGAACAATTTAATGATGGCCCTCAGAAGATCTCTGGAAAGGAAGAGTCCACAGTCTACTGAAAGGAGTTTTTGAAAATAAGATGATAAAGGCAAATAATGTGAGGAAATAAAATGCCATCAAAACAAAACTGAAAACTATATACTGAAAAATCATAGATAGCATATACTCTTTGTGTGTGTCTTAACCTCATAGTTACAAGAATGTAAATGCCATTTGTTGGTTTTCAACTTTTAGATTCAACTTGACAAAGCACATAATCCCAGTTAACACTCTAAAGGGTATTGGCTATAAAATAAATTGGAAGGGTGAAAAGGAAAGGAAATCAGAAAGAAAAAGTAGCATCAATTATATAAAATCAGAATCCATATATCTATGTATGATTGATAAGAGATAAACATTTAAATATTTTAACTATAATATAATTGCAAAGAGAGCCAGTAGAGAAACTTCATGCAATGTTAGGACCATATTGGAGGAAAATGAGAAGGGAAGTAGCAATATAAGTAAGGGGGATCATAGTTCATCAGGGAGGAAGTCACTATACTGTCTGCAACTGAAACTCACTAATAATGACATGGGCATAGATTATTTTGACACCTGGATATAATACCAACAGGTACATGCTCAGACTGGTTGCCCATGAGAAGAGGGGCTGGTGGCCATGAAGCAGAAATTGTTGCATCTTAACATTAGCCTTTCTTGTCTTTTTGATTTTTCAATCAATTATTGCTTTGATACAAATATATACTGAGGAAAAACTGAAATAAAGGGAAATATTGAAGTAGATTTGTTATGTATCATTAAAGACATCCCTAAGACATAAGACTGAATGATAAACGCATTTTAAAGAAAGGTACCTAGAGAATGATCTAATTTATTTTGGAAACCAAAAACAACTCAACAAAAAATCCACAGTACAACATTGTAAAACATGTATGAATATATATAGACAAATGTATCTAAAATACATTAGAAATCATCTGGAAGTATCCACACCAAACTGATGTCAAGTGTTACTTCTCAAAAAGGAATAGAAACCTGGGGATGGCCAGAAATATTATAATATCTTATAAAGAAAATAAATGTATGTGTTACCTCGTAATTTAAAATAAATGTTAAAAGTAATAGTAGCAGATCATGACCTGTTAATTAATAAGTCCTGATTAGTATGTGAAGTTTGCATAGCTTTGGTCCAATTTCCTTTTTAATTTCTACAGTATTACAATTTGGCTTGTAAACAAATACAATTCATTAATACTGAAAACACTTTCTTATCTTAAAAAATCAATAGCTCCTTCGATAGCTCTTGCTATATCTTTGAATAATTAGAGTCACCCTCTGATAATGTGTGTGCTGCTCAGGGAAGCATGCACATTTTGCTCTGCTTTAATTTGTTCATCTATTAAACTTGGTTTAATTTTAATTATCCAGCAACCATTAGCATGTACTTTTATGCAGAGGAAAGGCAAGCTTAAATCTGTACTCTCTGAGTATCACTGTTTATTACATTTACCAGTGGGTAAAATAAAATTAAAACTTTTGCAGGAATTTAGAGATGCAAATAAAAACATTCAACATCCCTTTGCGATGAGGCTGTAGATAAAGGTGGGTACCATGAGCATTTCAGAAACTCAAATAAGAGAGGCAAAATATTCTAAAGTCATTCATGCAAGAAAGTGAAGCAGGTGGTTTCCTTTATGCACCTTTTCCTGGACGTCCCAACGTGACATCTATTTCAAATATTCCACCTTGTTGTCTCTGTGGAGCATTAAAGAACTCATAAAAATTCCAGCAACTTAGGATGCAAAACACATCACATTTAGTAACCATACTGTCTGAACCACTGGTGCAAGAGATGGTTTGCCATAGTCTAAGCACTAGATATAATGCACCTGGGTCTGAGATGGGTTATCTGCTAAGGTACTAAGAGTCTTAGCAGTTACACAAAGGCAGCAGGGCAAATTCACATCACACATTAGAGATACAAAGTTTTAGAGAAAAAGCCAAACACCCAGAATAATGGTTCCAGGAATTTGATCATGGAAGGCAAAAAAAGAAACAGAAAGGCAGGAATACAGCCATCCCACCCTACGGGCCTCCCCCCTACATGGCAAAGGAAGAATAGTTTGGGACACTGAATGTGAGAGCCTGAGATTTCTCAGGCTTGAATGTGGGTGATCACATCTCTCCCTCCGAGTCTCTCCCAAAACTCCTGTGAAAAACAATAAAATAAGGCTAACTTGCGCCTAGCATTAATAGATAAATAAATCCTGAAGATCTAACGCACAGTACAGGGATTAGAGTCAATATTGCATTACAATCATCACAGTTACTAAGAGATTAGACCTTCATGATTTCCACCACAATGAGAAATGATAAATATGCGACATGAGGGGCTAGTTAATACTATAATGGTAATCGCATGGCAATATATAGATGTATTGAACCAACACGTTGTACAACTTAAACTTACACAATGTTTTATGTTGAATATATTTCCATTTTAAAAATGTAAAGCCAGGCTAGATTTTTAAAAAAGAAAGTAAGCTATGAAATGGACCTTTGTTGATTTTTTTGTCCCATTGGTTTCTTTTTAAAAATTTTATTGGAAGTTAGTTTCAGGTATAGAACAAAGTGAATCAGTTATACATATACTTATATCCACTCTTTTTTCTTTTAGATTCTTCTCCCATACAGGCCATTACAGATTATTGAGTAGAATTCCATGTGTATGCTCTGTAATGTTCAACTCTTTGCAACCCCATGGACTATACAGTTCACCACACTCCTCTGTAGATGAAATTTTCCAGGCAACAATATTGGAGTGGGTTGCCATTTCCTACTCTGTGTCTCCTCCTTTGGCAGGTGGATTTTTTACCATTTGAACCACCTGGAAGCCCCATTTTATACATAGTAGTATATATATGTCAATCCCAATCTCTTAATTTATCCCTCCTCCACCTCTTATCCACTAGCCATAAAAAAGAATAAAATAATGCCGTTTGGAGCAACGTAGATGGACCTAGAGATAGTCATGCTGCATGAAGTATAAGTCAGACACAGAAACACAAATGTATGATATCATTTATATGTGGAATCTTAAAGGGGGTACAAATGAACATATGTCCCATTGGATTTTTATTTCAAGCTTTCATAGTCCCTTTAGGCTCCTTATTTCAGCTGCTTCCTCTGAGGTCTCAGGAAATGGCACCGCAGCTGCCTCTCCCTCTTCCCCGACCTCTAGGAAGCCTCTGTTACACAAACCTACTTGCATCTGCTTAGTTCCTGTGTTATGAACTTTGTTGCTTTAGACATGTCTGACTTTTTGCAAATCTATGGATTGTAGCCCGCCTGGCTCCTCTGCCCATGGAATTTTCCAGGCAAGAATACTGGAGTGGGGTTGCCATGCCGTCCTCCAGGGGATCTTTCCAACCCTTCTACATCTCCATATTCATAGATGAGAAACCATTGTCTGATCAAAGCCAATTTTTCACATGTGCTCTGGATTTTCTTTCCTGCTGACCTCCTCAGGAATGTGAAAGTCAAAGTCACTCTTTCACTTTTGAAAGTAAAAGTCATGTCTGACTCTTTGTGACCCCATGGATGATTATAGCCCACCAGGCTCCCCTGTTATGGAATTCTCCTGGGAAGAACACAAGTGGGTTGCCATTCCCTTCTCCAGGGGATCTTCCCAACCCAGGGACTGAACCACAGTCTCCTGCATTGCAGGCAGATTCTTTTCCATCTGAGCCATTAACCTGTGATAAGGAATGCATACTAACAATACCTAACTTCTCCATTGTCCTGAGAGGAGATTTACCCCTACTTAACCTGTCCCATCAGTTTTAGCTCTCCTAGTTCTGAATCATGGTCTCTAAAGTTTTGCTAAATGCCCCTTCATGCCTCTGAGCCATGTGATTGCCTCTGACCCATACTGTGCTCCCTGTTATACCTCCCATGGCCACTGCTTGTGTAACTATCTTAATCCTTAAGATACTGAGATGCTGGGAGCCAGCGTGAGGAATCCTGCCTTTGGCAATGGTCATGAGGAAGGAAGCCAGACAAAACGCAAAGGCATGATCTAGCTTCAGGGATTCCCCCTGAGTTTTCCTGAACATCTACCCCCAAAAAACCAGAGTCAGCCTGATTTTATTGTACTGTGCTTTCCACTCTTCTGACTTTCTCTGAAAAGAGTTAACTCAGGGCTTCAGTTAACAGTCTCCTGCAAAAGAATGTCTCAGCTTAAAACCCCTCTTGATGGCTCCCTAACTTGCCTGACAGTTAGAGACTTTTACACCTTGTGATTGTTTACAGCCCCTCAACTGGGAGAGGCACACAGCTTAAAGCATCTAAAAGATACAGAGCCTTTTCTAAGAGCTAAAAATTATATTGATGATGGGCTTTCACTGTTGACTCAATGATTGCTGCCAGGCCTCCATATTCTTTATCTTTTAGACACCTGAAGGATATTAATCAGTGTAATAGGGATATAGAAATAGGAAGGTAGTAGTTTTGATGTTAGCAACACTAGACTTTTGAGTTAATTACTTTCCTTTTTTATATATCACTGCACTCCTCTTGGTCCATGCCGTCCTCCAGGGGATCTTTCCAACCCTTCTACATCTCCATATTCATAGATGAGAAACCATTGTCTGATCAAAGCCAATTTTTCACATGTGCTCTGGATTTTCTTTCCTGCTGACCTCCTCAGGAATGTGAAAGTCAAAGTCACTCTTTCACTTTTGAAAGTAAAAGTCATGTCTGACTCTTTGTGACCCCATGGATGATTATAGCCCACCAGGCTCCCCTGTTATGGAATTCTCCTGGGAAGAACACAAGTGGGTTGCCATTCCCTTCTCCAGGGGATCTTCCCAACCCAGGGACTGAACCACAGTCTCCTGCATTGCAGGCAGATTCTTTTCCATCTGAGCCATTAACCTGTGATAAGGAATGCATACTAACAATACCTAACTTCTCCATTGTCCTGAGAGGAGATTTACCCCTACTTAACCTGTCCCATCAGTTTTAGCTCTCCTAGTTCTGAATCATGGTCTCTAAAGTTTTGCTAAATGCCCCTTCATGCCTCTGAGCCATGTGATTGCCTCTGACCCATACTGTGCTCCCTGTTATACCTCCCATGGCCACTGCTTGTGTAACTATCTTAATCCTTAAGATACTGAGATGCTGGGAGCCAGCGTGAGGAATCCTGCCTTTGGCAATGGTCATGAGGAAGGAAGCCAGACAAAACGCAAAGGCATGATCTAGCTTCAGGGATTCCCCCTGAGTTTTCCTGAACATCTACCCCCAAAAAACCAGAGTCAGCCTGATTTTATTGTACTGTGCTTTCCACTCTTCTGACTTTCTCTGAAAAGAGTTAACTCAGGGCTTCAGTTAACAGTCTCCTGCAAAAGAATGTCTCAGCTTAAAACCCCTCTTGATGGCTCCCTAACTTGCCTGACAGTTAGAGACTTTTACACCTTGTGATTGTTTACAGCCCCTCAACTGGGAGAGGCACACAGCTTAAAGCATCTAAAAGATACAGAGCCTTTTCTAAGAGCTAAAAATTATATTGATGATGGGCTTTCACTGTTGACTCAATGATTGCTGCCAGGCCTCCATATTCTTTATCTTTTAGACACCTGAAGGATATTAATCAGTGTAATAGGGATATAGAAATAGGAAGGTAGTAGTTTTGATGTTAGCAACACTAGACTTTTGAGTTAATTACTTTCCTTTTTTATATATCACTGCACTCCTCTTGGAGAAGGAAATGGCAACCCACTTCAGTGTTCTTGCCTGGAGAATCCCAGGGATGGCGGAGCCTGGTGGGCTGCCATCTATGGGGTCGCACAGAGTCGGACACAACTGAAGCGACTTAGCAGCAGCAGCACTCCTCTTGTGTCCTTGCTATGTAAGAATGTAACTTTATTTAGTGCTGAGAGTGGCACCAGACTTTGGGAAGATCAACACAAATAAGTCTTCTGGTTGACAAACCCTTATCAGAGAAAAGGCTGTAAAATGTTAATTGGCCCTCTCACCAGAAGATGATGTAAATCACCTAAGACTTGTGTATACAACTAGGTATGCAGAGAGAAAAGCCTGGTTTTGATAAGAGTCAGGGCTGCTGATGCTGCATAATTTTGTATTACCCATTGATCTCTATGTACAATCAAAAAGATATAAAAGGCATTTCTGGACAATAGAGACCAGGCCAGTCGCAGGACTGGTTTCCCCCGTGTCTCCTCTTTACTCTAATTTCAGGCTGAATTCCCATCTGGGGCATGGAGACATGCCATGTCTACTTACTTGCCCTGGCTTCTAAGATCTGTAAGAGAGGGAGCCCAAGGTGGGGCACCGTCCGATATTCAAATGGACGCTGGTGGCCTAACGTAGATGGTGCAAACTTCTTGTCTCGAAGTTTCATTGTCTTTCCATGTAAACCAAGTTATTTAGCATCTTTTCTCCACTTAATTTTCCTACTACACTATTTCTTCCTAATCTAATCTTACATTTCTAATTAAATAAGTTTTTCCTCATCTATGCCATTCACCCTTTGAGTTACCCTGGATCCACAGGGGCTGGACCCTGGCACTGAAAGGCATTACTGATTCTAGAAAGCCAGCTTTGACACCCTCCCAGTTTCAGTTAAATATGCCTTCTGTCTACTCTTACAGTATCCAATGTTTTTAACTCAATTATTGGTCAGTTTCTACTTTTCTGTGAGCTTCTTGGGAGTAGTTACGGTGGGATAACACTTTTGTAGAAGAAGCAGTCAATAAACGTTTGCCAAATGAACAAATGAAGCATTTTTCACCTATTGTTGCATTTTTCACCTATTGTTGCATTTTTCTTGTTTTAAAGTAACTAAATTGAGAGTTTCTTTCCCCAGTATACTTCCTAACACAGTACCTAGCAATAAAAAAGCTGAAGGGCAAAGAATAAAACCTACCTACAGAGCACATCCTGTCCAAAGAAATCAAGGGCCTCCCATCTGCTTTTATGAAAGAAATACACTGAGAAAAAGAAATTACATATGTCCTGAATTATCCAAGATACTCTCTCACAGTAGAAAACCTTTCGTTGCTCAATAATATTTTTCCTCTAGAGGAAGAGAAATTTTTTTCTCTGGTTTACATTGTAAGACATTAATTTCTCCCACAAAACTCTAAGAAAAGATTTCCTTTCTTTTCTCAATTTTCTCTGAGATGGAAAAGAGAATTTTTTTTCAATCAACATAGGTATTGGTCTTTAAACAAAATATTCCTAAATCAGAAGGATATGAAACTAAACATTTCTTTGAAAACAGGACTTTATATAATGTATGCTGAAATTTACATGCAATAAAAACTGATTTACAAACATAGGACCATTAATTAATTCAACATCATAATCTAATAATCAGCAAGGCAAAAAGAAAGTTGCATATGTTCCCAAATTCAACTGTAATAAATGTGGCATTGCTGTTTCAGACAATATAGTACCTTGGAGCACCATCACCTCATAACTCTTGGTGGAAGACAGGGGGCACCTCCCACCACAAAAGCTAGGTATTTCCTTCCCAGCCTGTCTTGGTGCCAGATGCAGACTGTGACCAAGCTCTGCCCATTAGATGAAATGAGCTCCTCTTTGAATCAGCCCAGTAAAGCAAGCACCACATATATCCTTCCTAGTGAAAGCGGTGGCAGCTCCAAGCAGTTTCTGGACATGGCTAGGGGAGCTGTTGTGGAGCTTCTGGTGGTAGTACTTAGTGCTCAGAGTTGGAAGCATCATCTGGATAAGCCACAGCATCATTGCCCAGACATGCAACAACGGTTTATCCTCTGGAACTACTCTGAGGTAGATTTTAGGCATTATTCTGGGTAGCTTATCTCTATGTTTAGTTCTCTAGCCTTTCCAGAGGTATTTGAACTGTCTCATTCCCATTAATAAATCCCTTTTCTGCTTCAAACAGCCAGAATAGAGTAATGTTTCCTGTTTACAACTAAAATCTCTGCCTGGAGGAAGAAATGGCAACCCACTCTTGAACTCTTGCCTGGAAACTTCCATGGACAGAAGGGCCTGGCAGGCTATAGACCATGGGGTCACACAGAGTCCGATGCCACTGCACCCAAGAGCCCTGATACAGAAGTAAACATTTCAACATAATAAGTTCTTCTCAGTTTTTCCCCCTCAGTAGAGCAGAACAGAGGAGAGAGGAGGGAGGGGGGAGATTAGGATGGACATGTACAATCTGTGATGTGAGCCAGTAGTTAGCCAAACGTCTGCGGGTCACCTGCATCGTAGTCATGAGGAACATGCTTGTCCGAATGTAGATGCCCCAGACCCACTAAACCCAAATCAGTGCACAAACCTGTGAAACTATGTTTCTAACAAGAAGTCCAGGGGATTATTATAGAGAGGAAAGTTTAGGAGCCACTGCCATAAAGTGAAATCCTTAAGGGTCGCAACTATTCCTTCCTTATGTCTGTGCCTGACAATCCCATCCATTAACTATTCAGTGCAGTTCAGTTCAGTCACTCAGTCGTGTCCGACTCTTTACAACCCCATGAATCACAGCATGCCAGGCCTCTCTGCCCATCACCATGTACTGGAGTTAACTCAGACTCACGTTCATCGAGTCAGTGATGCCATCCAGCCATCTCATCCTCTGTCGTCCCCTTCTCCTCCTGCCCCTAATCCTTCCCAGCATCAGAGTCTTTTCCAATGAGTCAACTCTAGGCATGAGGTGGCCAAAGAACTGGAGCTTCAGCTTTAACATCATTCCTTCCAAAGAAATCCCAGGGTTGATCTCCTTCAGAATGGACTGGTTGGATCTCCTTGCAGCCCAAGGGACTCTCAAGAGTCTTCTCCAACATCACAGTTCAAAAGCATCCGTTCTTCAGTGCTCAGCCTTCTTCACAGTCCAACTCTCACATCCATACATGACCACAGGAAAAACCATAGCCTTGACTAGACAGAACTTAGTCGGAAAAGTAATGTCTCTGCTTGTGAATATGCTATCTAGGTTGCTCATAACTTTTCTTCCAAGGAGTAAGCATTTTTAATTTCATGGCTGCAGTCACCATCTGCAGTGATTTTGGAGCCCCCCAAAATAAAGTCTGACACTGTTTCCACTGTTTCTCCATCTATTTCCCATGAAGCGATGGGACCAGATGCCATGATCTTAGTTTTCTGAATGTTGAGCTTAAACCAGCTTTTCACTTTCCTCTTTCACTTCCATCAAGAGGCTCCTTAGTTCCTCTTCACGTTCTGCCATAAGGGTGGTATCATCAGCGTATCTGAGGTTATTGATATTTCTCCCAGCAATCTTGATTCCAGCTTGTGTTTCTTCTAGTCCAGCATTTCTCATGATGTACTCTGCATATAAGTTAAATAAACAGGGTGACAATGTACAGCCTTGACGTACTCCTTTTCCTATTTGGAACCAGTCTGTTGTTCCATGTCCAGTTCTAACTGTTGCTTCCTGACCTGCATACAGATTTCTCAAGAGGCAGGTCAGGTGGTCTGGTATTCCCATCTTTTTCAGAATTTTCCACAGTTTATTGTGATCCACGCAGTCAAAGGCTTTGGCATAGTCAATAAAGCAGAAATAGATGTTTTTCTGGAACTCTTTTGCTTTTTTCCATGATCCAGCAATTGTTGGTAATTTTAACTCTGGTTCCTCTGCCTTTTCTAAAACCAGCTTGAACATCTGGAAGTTCACAGTTCACATATTGCTGAAGCCTAATTTGTAGAATTTTGAGCATTACTTTACTAGCATGTGTAAAGTTCTTTTTCCTTTTTAATCTTTTATTTCTTTATCTTTACCTTTACATAATATGAACAACATAATAATAGCTGTTTCAATAGTTTGTCTATTCTATCATCCAATCATTTTTGGAGCTAGTTGTATCAACTGGCATTTACTCTGGTTTTACTGGATTTTGGAGATTGTAAACTTGATGTTGTCAGATGCTAAATTTCCTTCTAACTTTTTAAAAATAATTGAACTGATTTTTTTCTTTTGGTAGTAGATTAAGTTACTTTGTGTCTTTGTTTGAAATGAAACATAGTGTAAGGTGGCTTATCAACAAGAGAAATTCATTTCTCACAACCAAAAGTGGGAAAATTCAAAATCAAGGTACCTGTTGATTTGGTGTCTGAGGAGAACACTTTTCCTCTTTGCAGATGGCTGTCTTTCTGCTATGTCTTCACACGGTGTAACAAAGCCAGCTAGCTCTCTTACCTTCTCATCCTCTGTAGTCCTCTTCTTCTGCCCTCAATCTTTTAAGCATTAGACTATTTTCCGAAAAGTCAGCTCTTCAACTCAGATGGCCAAATAAAGATCTACTATACCTTGTAGTATATATGTAGCATGGCAGTTGAGCCCTGCTACCAAGGTATGGCCCTTCCAGGATCTCTACTAAATGCCCTGAGTGATCAGTGACAACTTTTAACAAGGGCTAATTAGAACAGTATGAAAAGGCAAAATGATAGGATACTGAAAGAGTAATTCCCCAGGTTGGTAGGTGCCCGATATGCTCACTGGAGATCAGTGAAGAAATAACTCCAGAAAGAATGAAGGGATGGAGTCAAAGCAAACACAGTACCCAGTTGTGGATGTGACTGGTGATAGAAGCAAGGTCCAATGCTGTAAAGAGCAATATTGCATAAGAACCTGGAATGTCAGGTCCATGAATCAAGGCAAATTGGAAGTGGTCAAACAAGAGATGGTAAGAGCGAACATCGGCATTCTAGGAATCAGCAAACTAAAATGGACTCAATAGGTAAATTTAACTTAGATGACCGTTTTATCTACTACTGCGGGCAGCAATCCCTTAGAAGAAATGGAGTAGCCATCATGGTCAACAAGAGTCCGAAATACAGTACTTGGATACAATCTCAAAAATTTTAGAATGATCTCTGTTCGTTTCCAAGGCAAACCATTCAGTATCATGGTAATCCAAGTTTATGTCCCAAGCAGTAATGCTGAAGAAACTGAAGTTGCATTGTTCTGTGAAGACCTACAAGACCTTTGAGAACTAACACCCAAAAAAGATATTCTTTCTATAGGGGACTGGAATGAAAAAGTAGGAAGGCAGGAAACACCTGGAGTAACAGGCAAATTTGGCCCTGGAATGCGGAATAAAGCAAGATAAAGACTAATAGAGTTTTGCCAAGAAAATACACTAGTGATAGCGAACACCCTCTTCCAACAACACAAGAGAAGACTCTACACATGAACATCACCAGATGGTCAACACTGAAGTCAGACTGATTATATTCTTTGCAGCCAAAGATGGAGAAACTCTACACAGTCAGCAAAAACAAGAACTGAAGCTGACTGTGGCTCAGATCATGAACTTCTTATTGCCAAATTCAGACTTAAATTGAAGAAAGTAGGGAAAACCACTAGACCATTCAGGTATGACCAATATAAAATGCCTATGACTTTACAGTGGAAGTGAGAAATAGATTTAAGAGACTAGATCTGATAGACAGACTGCCTGATGAACTATGGATGGAGGTTCATGACACTGTACAGGAGACAGGGATCAAGACCATCCCCATGGAAAAGAAATGCAAAAAAGGCAAAACGGCTGTCTGGGGAGGACTTACAAATAGCTGTGAAAAGAAGAAAAGTGAAAATCAAAATAGAAAAGGAAAGATACAAGCATCTGAATGCAGAGTTCCAAAGAATAGCAAGAAGAAATAAGAAAGCCTTCTTCAACAATCAATGCAAAGAAATAGAAGAAAACAAAGAGTGGGAAAGACTAGAGATCTCTTCAAGAAAATTAGAGATACCAAGGGAACATTTCATGCAAAGATGGGCTCAATAAAGGATAGAAATGGTATGAACCTAACAGAAGCAGAAGATATTAAGAGGTGGCAAGAATACACAGAAGAACTGTACAAAAA
>SJYC01076560.1:0-22405 GCA_006408675.1 Madoqua kirkii
TACTCCTTTTCCTATTTGGAACCAGTCTGTTGTTCCATGTCCAGTTCTAACTGTTGCTTCCTGACCTGCATACACATTTCTCAAGAGGCAGGTCAGGTGGTCTGGTATTCCCATCTCTTTCAGAATTTTCCATAGTTTATTGTGATCCACACAGTCAAAGGCTTTGGCATAGTCAATAAAGCAGAAATAGATGTTTTTCTGGAACTCTCTTGCTTTTTCCATGATCCAGCGGATGTTGGCAATTGGATCTCTGGTTCCTCTGCCTTTTCTAAAACCAGATTGAACATCAGGGAGTTCACAGTTCACGTATTGCTGAAGCCTGGCTTGGAGAATTTGGAGCATTACTTTACTAGCATGTGAGATGAGTGCAATTGTGAGGTAGTTTGAGCATTCTTTGGTATTGCCTTTCTTTGGGATTGGAATGAAAACTGACCTTTTCCAGTCCTGTGGCCACTGCTGAGTTTTCCAAATTTGCTGGCTATTGAGTAAAGCACTTTTCTTTCAGGATCATCTTTCAGGATTTGAAACAGCTCCACTGGAATTCCATCACCTCCACTAGTTTGTTCGTAGTGATGCTTTCTAAGGCCCACTTGACTTCACATTCCAAAATGTCTGACTCTAGATTAGTGATCACATCATCATGATTATCTGGGTCGTAAAGATCTTTTTTGTACAGTTCTTCTGTGTATTCTTGCCACTTCTTCTTAATATCTTCTGCTAGAAGAGTGTTGTTACAAAGCAGAAAATAATTAAATATTGAACAAGGCACTTGATACTTCTGGGCTTTCATTTCCTTGAGGCTTAAAGGTTTCTTGAATTTGTGACATAAGGCTGAATATAAATTTTTACAAGGTAAATGGCCCATGTTCATTATTTCATAATCTGAAGAACTAATGAAATTATGGTAGTAATGACAGTAATTTATAGACAAAATTATATATTATATATTGATACTTAAATATTATATAATATATATTATATATAATATATATTATATATTGATACTTAACATAAGGTGATTTAAATTTAAATAAATAAGATGAATGTGAGTAGTGATAAGATCTTAAGACTCATTTCAATGGAAATCAAAATAAGTAAATCAAAATAAAATATTTGTAGGCCCTCATCCTAAGAAAAACAGGAATTTATTTTATAAAATATGGAGTATCTTTGCCATAATGTTTCTATCAACTCCACTTCTAGGGATTTAAACCTGTAAATGAAAGTGTTGATCACTCAGTCATGCCTGACTCTCTGCAACTCCACAGACTGTAGCCTTTCAGCCTTCCCAGTCCATGAGATTTTTCCAGGCAAGAACACTGGAGTGGGTTGCCATTTCTTTCCCCAGTGGATCTTCCCAGCCCAGGGATTGAACCTGGGTCTTCCATATTGCAGGCAGTCTTTTCCACCTGAGTCAAAGTTCACAATCCTCTAACAAAATTTCCAAATATTAGAATAACATCTTATAATAACAATACCTGAATTAACATTAAACTTACAAAATACTAATGCTCCAGTTCCTACCTATCTCAAACCATCTGCATTCTCTCATCCATGTCTTTAAATATATTATTCTGTTATTGAGGCTTGGAAATAGAATTTCACAGCAAATATTCCATTGTCCCCTTTCTTCCCTATGTTCCCTGGTCTCCTTGCAGTTAGATGAAGTCATGCAACTATTTCTTTCCAATGAAGTGGCAGTGACATTGACATGTGCTGCTTCCAGTTCAAGGCAATGAAAACTCATAGGAGATTCTACAACACTCTCCTTCCCTAGAATGGAGACTAAGAAACTAGGCAGGCTGAAGGTTCTAGATGGGTACCCAGAAGTGCTGAAGCCTAGGTCACCGAGCGATATAGTGGGACTCAGACCCCCTAATAGTCTTGCAGGAACATGAAATGCAAAAGAGAACTGAACTACTGCATCCAACCCCAGAGCACTAAAATTATTTCAGCATCATAACCAAATTCATATATGCATCTTCTAATATAAACATTTTCCTCATTCTATAACTGATGAGCACATAGGAGAGTTGTAAGGAGTAGAATGAAGAACAGGAAAGAGGTGAATTGAGGTCAGTTGTACTCCTCTCCTAATGAAGACTGGCAGCCCCTACCCATCTCTCCCACATTGCAAGGAAAGGCAAGAACCAGCCCATACACAGGTGTGTACTCTCTGCTTGAGAACCACACAGAGTTTTCTGAATATCAGAAATTCAAACTATCCAGGAACTGACTAGAATATTATCCCCTTTAAAGTATGTTAAAGGAGGAAATTTAGACAACAGCTGATATTTCTTATCTGCAACAACAAATTTACTTTTTATGAGTGGGAAACACTAGCCATGTATGATACGTAAGAAAAGGCCCCTAAAATTCTGGAGCATTCACAGAAGTATTATTTTGGTTTTAAAGTTTTGTTTTGGGGAATAAAACTAAAACTGCAAGCATTTTTGGCAGGAAGGTTCTAAGTTAATCAATGCCTATGGAGAATTTGAGTGTATCACTTAAGAATCACTCTTTAATAAAGAAGACACATGAAGTCTAAATTTTTGTGTGTGCTCAGTCACTTAGTCATGTCTGACTCTTTGTGACCCCATGGACTATAGCCTGCCAAGTTCCTCTACCTCTGGAATTTTCCAGGCAAGAATATTGGAGTGGGATGCCATTTCCTACTACAGGGGATCTTCCTGACCTAGGGATGGAACCCACATCTCTTGCATCTCCTGCATTGGCAGGTGGATTCTTTACCACCAATGCCACTTGAGAAGCCCTCTAAATTCTTATTCCAGTGAAAGTAAAAGTCACTCGTCATGTCTAACTCTTTATGACCCCATGGACTATATAGTCCATGGAGTTCTCCAGGCCAGAATACTGGAGTGGATAGCCTTTCGCTTCTCCAGGGGATCTTCCCAACCCAGGGATTGAACCCAGGTCTCTTGCATTGCAGGTAGATTCTTTACCAGTTGAGCCACAAGGGAAGCCCTATATACATAAGAGAGAGCAGAGGTGATGCTCACCCACTTGTCTTGCTACACACTGAGTGATGGAATCTATTCCCCATGAAAGCAAGTGTGTAATATATCTCTTCTGAACTAAGTGACTATGGTCCTCTTGACCTTCCTCTGTCTCGGGATGGAAATTTCTCCTGCCAGATACTTTAGTAAAGCTACCAAAGTGCCCATACCAGAATCCTCTTCCAATGGAGAATGAAACTAGGTTAAGACCTGCAGAGTGAAAAACAAATTGAATTGAATTGAATTGAATGGCTATCTGATCCATACTCAGGCTCATCTCCAAGCAAAAGCTTGAGTTTAAAGGCAGAACTGGCATCAACAAGAACTGTGCTCTTGGTTTATGTGGCAGAGCTCACGGCTGACTGTGCAACTACCCAAAAATGAACCCTTGAGTCAACTTCTTTTTTGAAAAAGTCTTGGTCTCTAACATTTTTTAAAAATAGATTGACTATGTCTAAACAGTTCTATCCATCTCTTTAGAGGATTTTCTAATATGCAATTGCAAGATTAGAATAATAAACCTTTGGTGATTAAAAAGTCTAAAGAAAAACTTTCACAGTGACATTTGCAAAGCATAGGTGTCTGTATTATCTGTCAAGTCTAAAATCACTTTACAGAAACAAGTTAGGAAATATTAGGCAAATTAGACAAACTAGGACAACTTTTTTAGAATGAAACACAATCTAGGTGTCAGACTGTCAAATTATGGTATCGTCTCTACCTCAGAATGAAATGGGCATCAACTCATAAACCATAGCCTGGTTGACAGATGTGTTGGTTTCTAAGGACCTCCTTTCCACAGAAATACAAATCCATGCTTTAACAGTATCTTTGATGGTGCACACAGAGTCATAGTCAGTCAAGCCTCTAGAGAGGAAGCCTATTTTATTGTGATAATGTGCATCCTGGGCATTTCTTATTCCAGTTTGCATACCTCCTTACTTCACAAGTACAGGTAGCATGGAAATATGCATGTATCTTGGCCTCAGTTCAGTCTGGATTTGATCCCAATTCTGTTATTTTCTAGCTGTGAAATTATAAAGAATGCAGTTAATCACTCTGAGCATCTACTTGTCTTCAAAATATTTACTTCAAGGTGTTATTTTTAGAATGAAATTGATCTATAAGGTTTCCAGTAAATGACATATTTGATAGCTTACAGTGAAAGATATTGGGTTCATGATCTCTGAAAAAGAAAGTTTAGCTTCAGGACCAGGGAACAGGCTTAATCACTCAAGAGCTTTTGTGTAGCAGAATTTTATTGAAGTATTAAAAGGGACAGAGAAAGCTTCTGACATAGACATCAAAAGTGAGATGGAGAGTGCCCCACCCACTAGTCTTAGCAAGGGAGCTATATACATTTTCAGTTGATTATTACAGTTCAGTCGCTCAGTCATGTCCGACTCTTTGTGACGCCATGGACTGCAGCACGCCAGGCCTCCCTGTCTGTCAACAACTCCGAAGTTTACTCACTCATGTCCATTGAGTTGGTGATACCATCCAACCATTTCATCCTCTGTTGTCCCCTGCTCCTCCTGCCTTCAGTCTTTCCCGGCATCGGGTTCTTTTGCAGTGAGTCAGTTCTTCACATCAGGTGGCCAGAGTATTGCAGCTTCAGCTTCAGTATCAGTCCTTCCAATGAATATTCACTACTGATTTCCTTTAGGATGAACTAATTGGATCTCCTTGTAGTCCAAGGGACTCTCAAGAGTCTTCTCCAACACTGCAGCTCAAAAGCATCACTTCTTCAGTTGTCAGCTTTCTTTATAGTCCAACTCTCACATCCATATATGACTACTGGAAAAATCACAGTTTTGACTAGATGGACCTTTGTTGGCAAAGTAATATCTCTGCTTTTTTGTCTCAAGGTTGTAAAAGTCTTGCCAGACCCACTCCCACAACCTACATTTTAAGATGACAGGATTAGTCAGAAGGTTCCTGCTAAGAAGGAGAAACATGTCTTCAAGCAGATACATTGTTATATTGACCAAGACAAAGCAATGTAGAAAAAAAGTTTGTTCTTTCCTCCTTGAGAACTCCATACTGGTGTCTGCTCCTCAGGAGCCCCAGACCCTTTTCCTCCTCAGGGACCTGCGACTTCTTATGAACCTACCTAAGAATTCACTCTCTCATATTCTATTAATGATATATTCACAAATAGGTCTTATCTATCTTATCTACAAGCTTAAAAACTGTAAAAGCACAAGAAATTTTCCTTGCCCAAGACTTTCTTTAAGAAATCCTCTTCTTCCAACCATCTTTCAAGATCACAAGACCCAATTGTCTAACCTGAGGACTCAGACCTACTTTATTCAAGGCAAAAGTTTAGGGATATAAAATCTGCCCTGAGTTGACAACTACACAGTACTCAGTAAGTACCCAAAACAGAAGTTCAAAAGTGACTGTACATTCCATATCCTTAAAAGACAGACAAGAAAACCATGCCCATCTGAAGTCTTTACAGATCTCAGTAATTGATAACTTCTTGAACACTGAAACTCCATTAATCTTAAGAATGGTACAAATATGTTAATGACAAAGTCCAGTTTTTCCTTCCACATATTAAAAGAAAGCAGGTAAACTCTCCTGATTTTCAAACATTAAAATGGGAAATAGTTAATTTCATATTTTAATAAATTCACTTTAAGCAATTTTCTACTTTTGCCATTAACATGTTGCCTTTGTTATTTACTAATACTTCCTAATTTTAAGTTGATTCTCTTACAATATTTTCTCAGTTTCCAAAAATTTCAGAAGCACAGTAGCTTATCTATATTGAGTTCTGTACTGAAAGAACACTGCTCATGAACTATTAAACAATTAGAAGATAAATGCCAAGTGGAAATTAAATTCATTTCAGTCAGTCCTAGTGTTTTATCTGTAAAGTTGTCATGAGATATTTAATCACAGCTGTGTAGAATCATATAGAATTGGAATTTTAAAAATGAGTTTGCCTCATGTTAGCCCCATTCTTATCTAATAGGGGAGTTTTTCTCAAGAAGCACTTAAGAATTAATAAATTATATTACCATGAATTCATTCTGATGATATGACTATAATGAGCATCAGATTTAACAATCATTCTGCACTGTATGTCTGAAGGTCTTTGGCAAATTTTGTATGCAGTAACACCCCTCTGTGATCCCTGGGGTGATCTGATTTATCCTTATATTAAATGTAGCCCTCCACATCACAGCCATGTTATTCCAAGGATGATGCCTGATATCAACTTTTAGACCAACCACATTTTGAGAGATGACTGAGGTCTATAGTAATTTTTTGATAAATTCCTTTGCTGGCCTCCTCTATTTGGTCCTTTCTTTCTCACAGACTCTTAGTGTTTATATCTTATAGTCATCATGCCCTCTCTTATCCACGCAACCTCTTTTCTTGCTGTGGGCTTGTCATATATGGATTCTACTGTGTTGAGGGAGGTTCCTCTTCTATGCCCATCTTTTGGAGTTTTAATCATAAATGGTGCTGAAGTTTGTCAAAACCTTTTTATGCATCTATTGAGATTATCATATGTTTTTTATCTTTCAATTTGTTAATATGGTGTATCATACTGATTAATTTGCATATATTGGAAGAACCCTTGCATTCCTGGAATAAACTCAACTTGACCATGGTGTATGAGTATATTGATTTCTGTTTGCTAGAATTTTGTTGAGGATTTTTACATCTATGTTCATCAGTGATATTGGCCTATAATTTCCTTTTTTGTGTGTTGTCCTTGTCTGATTTTGGTATCAGGGTGATGGTGGCTTCATAGAATGAATTTGGAAGTGTTTCTTCTGCAATTTTTTGAAAGAGTTTTAGAAGGATAGGCATTAGCTCTTCTCTAAGTGTTTGATAGAATTCACCTGTGAAGCCATCTGGTCCTGGGCTTCACACAGTCTTTTTTCTTTCTCTATCCTGTTGTGTGTCAAATATTCTCTGATTCAATTATCTTTCTTTTTCTTTTGCCTCAGTCATGTCTTCGATGCTTCTGTGTTTCTGGGCTCAGTCTGGTCAGACAGTCAATGGTACTACTATAATCTCTAGGTTTCCATGTCTTCCTTGTTACTACTGATAGTTTTGTCTGCACTGTCTGGGCAAAGAATTCCTTAAAATACACATTTATCTGTTCCCAACACTGTTTCCCGTTCCACATCAAAACTGGTTTGTTGCTATTGCAGAGGCTTGAAGTTGTTCATACTCTGATATCTGAATTCTGGATAATGGATGGTTAACAGAAGTTGCCCCAGCCAGAGACAGTAAGAGCTCTTCCCCGAGACACTGGGCATACTCACACCATTTGATTAAATGTAGAGGCTGAATCAGAAGGTAAGAGCTAATGAATAGTACCTGGAAAACAGGTCAGAGGGCTATAGTGTTGTAGTTTATTTCTTTGCAACCTTGGGCAGATTGTGCTGACTCACTGAGTCTCAAGTTTCCAGAAAAGAAATGGGGATGTTTGATCAGAAAAAGACCTACACCAAGGTTCTATGGGAGAGAGGTGCCTTATAAGCAGCCCAGTACATTCCAGTTTATTTGTAAGTGGTGACAGAATAAAATGGTTAGGTCAATTTAATGCTCTGACTAGCCAAGAACTGTCATATGCACTATACATGGACTTCTAATTTTCAAAGACTTGGCTAAAATGAGTTTATCAATAAAAAGATACTGATATATATGGCAAAACCATCACAATATTATAAAGTAATTATCCTCCAATTAAAATAAATAATACAATTTTTTTAAAAAGAAAAGGAAATGGTACTTTACATTTCCTTAGTTTTGTTTTTGTTTCCTATTTTTACCATAATGAACCTATATTAGTAACTATTTTTAAACCTTTCAGAAAAAAATGTTTGCTGTTCATATTATAAAATATGGGAAAAAGTAGATTTCTTCTCACCATCACCGTTACCACCAAAAGATAAAAACAAGGTATTAATCCACTGAATAAAGTATTTGGGGTTCTTTCTTTATTAATGAAGGGGAAAAAAAAGTAAGGTTGTTTTTATAAAACTAACATAAGATTTCCCCTTATCCAGACTGTTGAAAAGTCAGAGGGTCAGACACAATTATAACTAGAAACAGACTGATGTGGTATCTAAGTTGGAGAGCTCAGGCAGTCAAAATTCATAATATAGCAACTTTCAAATATTGATGAGTGTCTGTAGAAAGAGCAATAACATGAGAAATGATGGACTTTGGAGGAAGGCTTTTGAAGACAAGTGAGATTTATCATAGAAAATTAAATGAAGCTTAATAGAATAGCCAAACATTCAATGAGCAATTGAGAAAGGATAAGTGAAATAGAAAAATTAGAATCATCTCCTATAAAAGTGAAAATACAAAGAATATGCACTCTGACTTGTATAATGTGGTGAACACATAAATATTGAATTGTGCTACTTATTAATAATACATTGAAAACATCTTAAGATCCATAAAAGAAACTTGTACAGAAGAAAATGCAACTTATCTAGGGACATTGGAGTATTCTCTAAAGAAATCAAAAGGAGGTAGAATCATGACCAAAAGGAAAAAACAGCCCTTCATATATGGTGTGTACTGTGCATAGCATGAAAATGCGTGCATCACTTCTTCCCTTCAGTTTACATATTTTTTCATAAGTTGGTCCTAAGTTTACATGTTACACTCTTCCTGGGTATTTAGAGATGTTTTTTAACATGCATGAGAAAACAAAACCACAAAAGCAAAATATGTAAGGCATTTCTAACTTAGATATAACTCATAAAATGAGTCCTTCCATCTTCATTTAATCTATCATTGACCACCAGAGAGTCTGGAATCTAAACTCTATGGGTTGCAATGAAGGTTGGAAGAAGTTTAAAGCTTGTAGTAAATTTCAGTGAATAAGTAAAATGTGGAAGAATACCAATGATCTAGAAACCTCAACTAACATTCTAGTATAAGGTTCCAAAAACACACAAACAAGAAAAAAAAATTGTCAGAAACATAAAACGGTCATATAATACATGGATCCATTTCTTCAAGGAAGATAGACACAAAGATTATCAGTTAAGTCCAACTTGAGAAGAAATCTAAAAAACTACTATATTCAAGTTACCTGAGACCCACTTTCCCCCACACACGATCATTTTCCCCACCCTAAATCTATGCTCCTCGCAAGGTCTTAAATGGCAACACCACCACAATGAATCATAGCATCTTCTCCACAAGGCAAATATTTCTTGCATTTGCACTTTGACTAGGAATTGGATGAGAATTAACTTGTAGGAAGTTGCTGGCACTATGCTCAGTGCTTCATGTGTATTGTCTAAACTTCCACTAAATGGATATGCATTTGAGTTATCAAACACCTTCTTCTTAAGACACAAACACTTAAAGAGTTGAGCCTCCATTGTCCACTCAAACTGTCTAGCAAATGTAAGGTAAGTTGTGTGAAAGGAGGAGGGAGGGGAATAGAACATGAGGAAGTTAACTTTGGACCACTATTTCTTGCTCTTGGTAGAGCAAAGAAGCATCCTTCAACAGAATACCTCACTGTAAAACATGAAGCAACATCGGCATACTAAGTTCAGGGCACCTGGACTGGGCAATATTAGGGAATGGAAGAGAAGTACAGAAGGAAGGTGGGAGGATATCTGAAAGAACCTCCATTTCAGGATTTTTCGAGGGACCTGGGAGGGGATCAGGAGTTCACTTTTCTCTTTTTCCTCTTCTTGTTTATTCCATATTTTCAAATGTATACTATCTACTCAGTAGATATTAAATGAGTAATTTAAGGTTGACTGGGATTTGATTTACTATCTTAATTCAAACACATCTATGCTTATTTCCAACTAGATTTCTAGCTATTACCTCAACACTGAGTGTATGATTCACCTTTTTGTGACTCCAGTAATAAACTGTATAGATAATTTCTTATTCCCAAACCTAAGAGTCAGTGTCCTGAGAATTTCTGTGGTAGAAAATTGGCAGCTGAAAATCCAAAAGAGGGGAGATATATGTCAGTGTGTGGCTAATTCATATTGTTGTACAGGAGAAACTAAAACTAACAAAGCATTGTAAAGCAACTATACTCCAATAGAAGTTAATTTTTTTTAATGAAAGATATTTTGGGGGATACAGAAATGAGGAGCAAGATAACAAAAGAAATTATGAAAACATTCATATGTATTTTTCTAATCTCTAAAGCAAAACAATACCACCATCCAACTGAACAACTTTGTATACCTTTTAAAACACAAATGATGCAGAATTCACAATAAACTTCCATTTGTCATTCTTTAAATTTCCCAAAGTTATCAGGATTTGTTTTTGTCATATTTTAATTACATGTTTGCAATTAAGTTACTTTTCATTCAGTTAATTCAGTTTTCATTCCAATTCCAAAGAAAGGCAATGCCAAAGAATGCTCAAACTATCCCACAATTGCACTCATCTCACAGGCGAGTAAAGTAATGCTCAAAATTCTCTAAGCCAGGCTTCAACAATACATGAACCATTAACTTCCAGATGCTCAAGATGGATTTTAAAAAGGCAGAGGAACCAGAGATCAAATTGCCAGCATCCACTGGATCATTGAAAAAGCAAGGGAGTTCCAGAAAAACATCTATTTCTGCTTTATTGACTACACCAAAACCTTTGACTGTGTGGATCACAATAAACTGTGGAAAATTCTGAGAGATGGGAATAGCAGACCACCTGACCTGCCTCTTGAGAAACACATATGCAGGTCAGGGAGCAACAGTTAGAATTGGACATGGAATAGCAGACTGGTTCGAAATAGGAAAAGGAGTACATTAAGGCTGTATATTGTCACCCTGCTTATTTAACTTATATGTAGAGTACATCATGAGAAATGCTGGGCTGAATGAAGAACATGCTGGAGTCAAGATTATCAGGAGAAATATCAATAATCTCAGATATGCAGATGACACCACCCTTATGGCAGAAAGTGAAGAAGAACTGAAGAGTCTCTTGAAAGTGAAAGAGGACAGTGAAAAATTTGGCTTAAAGCTCAACATTCAGAAAACGAAGATCATGGCATCCGATCCCATCACTTCATGGGAAATAGATGCAGAAATAGTGGAAACAGTGGCTGACTTTATTTTTCTGGGCTCCAAAATCACTGCAGATGGTGATTGTAGCCATGAAATTAAAAGATGCTTACTCCTGGGGAGAAAAGTTATGACCAACCTAGATAGCATAGTAAGAAGCAGAGACATTACTTTGCCAACAAAGGCCCATCTAGTCAAGGTAATGGTTTTTCCAGTAGTAGTGTATGGATGTAAGAGTTGGACTATAAAGAAAGCTGAGTGCTGAAGAACTGGTGTTTTTGAACTGTGGTTTAGAAGACTCTTGAGAGTCCCTTGGACTGCAAGGAGATCAAAACAGTCAATCCTAAAGGATATCAGTCCTGAATATTCATTGCAAGGACTGATGTTGAAGCTGAAACTCCAATACTGTGGTCACCTGATGCAAAGAGTTGATTCATTTGAGAAGACCCTGATGCTGGGAAAGATTGAAGGCAGGAGGAGAAGGGGACAACAGAAGATGAAATGGTTGGATGGCATCACTGACTAAATGGACATGAGTTTGAGTATACTCCGGGAGTTGGTGATGGACAAGGAAGCCTAGCATGCTGCAGTCCATGGGGTCACAAAGAGTCAGACTCAACTGAGCAACTGAACTGAACTCAATCCAACCCTTCTAGTCTTTAAGCATGCCCACCTTGCCTGTTCCCATTTGAAGATGACTCTGCTGTTTCCTTTATAGGTCTCAGATCAAACATCATGTCCTCCAAAAAGCCTGTTTCTTTTCTTTAAGTTATTCTTGCCCCCTACTTTCAGCCTACTGCCCAAAGCTGTATATCTTATTACCCCATTTTATTTTTCTAACAAGGCTAATCTCTACCTGCAATGATAATATTTATTTGATTACTCATTGATTATTCCTTAACTCAAGGTTGAGCCTCATGATAGCAGAAACCTCCACTGTTTTAGCCCCAACATCTTTCCAATACCTAGAAGAGTGCCCGATGCATAATCAATGAATATATTCATCTAAAGTATGAAATGAAAACTTAGAAAAAAATAGTAGTCAAATGTTAATAATTAGTTGAGAGCCTCAAAGGAGCCACTTATGTTTTATTTTTATTTTTTATTGCAACCCATCAAAACTTGTTTCAATGAGCATAAAATACTTTTTAAATCACAAAATTTTATTGGAGAAAACAATTTATACCTCTTGGAATCATTTTCTAAAGTAACACTTTTATAAAGTAACTGTGTTCAAAGAAAAAGGGATTTGGGGATTAGGAACGCTAGGCACAGCAGGAAAACTGGTTTCCTTGCTAAGCCTCAGTCCTTTCATCTGGAGAATATGGTGCTATTACAAACACACTCCCAAAGTTCTTTCCAAATCTAATTCCCCTCCACAAGGCAGATGAAGACTCTTGCAGCATGATGCATATTTATGCATACATATATCACTGAGCTAGAGATGATGTTATAGAATTCTGTCTAGGTAGCAGCTGTTAAGATTGTTAGCGTGGTAGCCATATGCTGAAAACATCAGAATTTCCTATTGGGTCCAAGACTGCCATAAGTTGAGTTATAAGTGGGTGTAGACATGATCTTTATTATCAGTGAGACAGAACTGAGGAGTGAGCCTCAGTTACCCTAGGATGGACAAGGTGAAGTTCTAGAGACAGGTGTATTAACTTTTATAACTTACTGAATTGTTTGTAAAAGTCGACTTTCTACGTTCTTTGAATTCAAGCCATGTGAATGACTTGCTATTTCTCTCATTTGAGGTTCCAAAATATTCTTCCCTGAGATTGCTGGAGACATTTTTTCCACACGACCAAAATGTTTTAAAATAAAAATATATATTTAATTTTAATTTCAAAAATATTTAGCTAAAAGATTCACACAGAGTACAAATAAAATTAACTAAAACTAATGTGTATTTCAAGCTACACAAATGCTTGTGCATATCTATTGGAAGATACAATGAAGTACTCTCAGGTGCTTAAACTTGGTTTAATTAGTGAGCTTGAATTAAGGGAAGGAAATCAAAATTGAAGAATAGAAAAATGAAAATACCAGGAGGCATGAGAGTAAAAGTCTAGTAGAATGAATTATAACACCAGACTTATTTGTCTGTGATAAAAGGAGCCAAAGACTCTTAATTGAAATAGGAATAAAATGAAAAGCAAATTTTATAGGTTGTCAAAAGGAAAGCATAAGCAAGGGTGTTATTATTGCATAGAACCACTGGGCCTCCATAAAAGTCCAATGACAGTTTTAAAATCTGTATGGAGTGCAGAACTTTACTTTAATGAGCAGAATTAACCCATGCACACCAAGATATTCTTCATCCCTGGCACTCAACACCAATAGATGTTAGAAGCACCCCCAGTTACAGACAAACCTAAACTCTATCAGATCTAATCTTCCTTTTATATAACAAGTAGTTCATGATGTTCCCATTGTACTCCTAGAACAAAAGTCATAGATCATACATACTCCCTTCAGTTCAGTTCAGTCGCTCAGTTGTGTCCGACTCTTTGCAACCCCATGAATCGCAGCATGCAGGCCTCCCTGTCCATTGCCATCTCCCGCTCTCCCGGAGTTCACTCAGATTCACGTTCATCGAGTCCGTGATGCCATCCAGCCATCTCATCCTCTGTTGTCCCCTTCTCCTCCTGTCCCCAATCCCTCCCAGCATCAGAGTCTTTTCCAGTGAGTCAACTCTTCACATCAGGTGGCAAAAGCACTGGAGTTTCAGCTTTAGCATCATTCCTTCCAAAGAAATCCCAGGGCTGATCTCCTTCAGAATGGATTAGTTGGATCTTCTTGCAGTCCAAGGGACTCTCAAGAGTCTTCTCCAACACCACAGTTCAAAAGCATCAATTCTTCAGCACTCAGCCTTCTTCACAGTTCCACTCTCACATCCATACATGACCACAGGAAAAACCATAGCCTTGACTAGACAAACCTTTGTCAGCAAACTAATGTCTCTGCTTTTCAATATACTATCTACGTTGGTCATAACTTTTCTTCCAAGGAGTAAGCGTCTTTTAATTTCATGGCTGCAGTCACCATCTGCAGTGATTTTGGAGCCCAATGAATTTCAAAAATTCAATATAGTATGAATGGCTGAGGCCTAATGTGAAGGCAAGACAAAAGGAAAGTATAATAAAGTATCATATTTATATATGTGAATGCTCAAGCATGGCTATGTTGGGAGCCATCATGACCTAATCTGACGTTTTCTCTTGCCAGTGATGAGTAAGTTTGAACCTAAAAGATTACTTGTAGGGAGAGTACAGAAAATCAAAGAGCAAAGATAAGGGTAAACATGCAGATAAAAACCTGAATTAGGTAAATCATAACAGAGTAAACTTATTTATAGAAACAAGGTTTCTGGAACTGAATAATAAAACGCAGTTGGTGTAAAAAAAAAACAAAAAGGAACAAAACAATCAAAAAACAAAAAACAAGTCAAGAAGAAGTATAGATTATCAAAGCAGAAAAAATGAGATAGTATGGTATTCTTGCAGACAAACCACGGTCTTTCTAATAGTGCAGCATTATGAAGTTATAGAAACTCGAGGAGTTAATTCTTAGATGTGTGGAACCATCTCACACACTGCAATATACTGTCATCCTGGGACCCAGACACTAAACACTAGTAGCAATCCCCATTGTTGTGACAACTTAAAACACTCCCACAGATTTCCATGGTGAGAACCACTTACCTGGTTAATGCCTATTATTCTCAAATTAAACATCATTACTTACCTTCTTAAGCCTGGTTTAGATCCTGTCCCTATCCCCACCCCTCAGCTCTTGGGCTCCCTTGAAAACCAGTCATTCTTACCCACAACACTTGTATGAATTGTAATTGGTTTTTCAAAGTCTTACTCTCAATTATTATAGAAGCTCTATGAGAAAATGGACTAATTCTGTCTTGCTCACTGTGCCATATCAAATGCCTAGTATTGTATGTGTTTAATAAATTTTCCTGAATTAAATTCAGGTTATTTACTGCAACACTGCAGTTGAATTTCTTGTTCTTCAAAGCATATTTAGATTATCCAATTAAATGAATATTTTAAATAATGCTAAAAGAGGGGAAAACATTTTTTTTTAATGAAACTTATTGGCTGGAAAATACTTTGAAATGGAACACCTAGGATACTTGGTGCCAGTCAGTTTGAGTTTTTATACCATAAGTCCATAGACTGGAAGGCTTATTAACAATAGAAATTTGTGTCTCACAGTTCTAGATAGCAAGAAGTCCATAATCAAGTCCATATTCAGAGTCTGGTAAGAAACTGCTTCCGGGTTCATAGTGTACTGCCATTGCGCTATGCCCTCACATGGTGGAAGAGATGAGGGAGTTCTCTGGAGTCTCTTCTATAAGGACACTAATGTCATTCACAAGTGCTCTACCCTTATTACCTAATCACTTCCCAAAGACCCCAACCTCCAAATACTATTACACTGGGGATTAGATTCTAACATATGAATTTGAGGGGGAGGCAACACATTCAGTTTGTGTTTAATTTACTACAATACATAACAGTAACTATAAAGAAAGCACAGGGTAATAAAGTTTCTACAATGTTCATATGATTTTGAAAAGAATTTGTTTCCATTCATTTTGAAAAAATAAGATTCATGAAAACATTATCAAACAAGATCAATGTGGTTTGCTTTAAATTATTTAGAACCAAAAAAAAAAAGAACAGAGTAGTCTTTCCAAAGTTTAAAAATATTCTGAAGAAAATAACAAGATACTTTAAGAAAAATATTACATAATGCTTTATATCAATTGAAAGTTACCAGTTCAAGTATGCAATTTACACCTTATATCTGGCCACTCATTACTAATATGACTGAGGTGCTAGTGACCTGGCTCTGATACATTATTATTTATTAAATCCATATATTACCATTAAATAAAGATCACATTTTATTTATACTTTAGTTTTTGCCCAATATCCCTTTCCCATATAGGATTCTATTTAGGATACAGCATTGCATTTAGTCATCTTGTCTCCTTAACCTCCTCTAGACTGGGATGATTTCTCAGAACTTTTCTTTGTTTTTGGTGACCTTGACAGTTTTGAGGAGTACAGGTAAGAATTTTGTAGTATATCCCTCTATTGGGATTTGTCTGATGTTTGTCCTAATTAAGCTGGAGTTACAGATTTAGGGGTGGATGGCCTCAGAGATAAAGCACCAAACATTTACATCATATCATATCATATCATATCATATCAAGCGTACATACTATCAACATGATTTATCACTGGTGATGTTCACCTTGGGCACCTGGCTGAGGTGGTATGTATCTACCTGCTTCTCTACTGTAAAGGTACTCTATCTTTTCCTTAGTGTGTTTTTGGAAAGGAAGTCCTCATGCATAATCTATGCTTATAGTATAAAGTGATGGTTCACATCTTGAGAACAGCTACTTATATAAATTGCTTAGAATTCTTATACACAGGAGATTTGTCAATTATTCTTTTCATTTATTCAACCATTTATTTATATCAGTATGGACCCAGAAATACTTATCTTATACTTTGGGATATAATCCACTACTACTTCTTATTTTTTGCTCAATTTTTTTCAGCTTTGGCCACTGAGAGCTCATTCAAACACCTCCTATGACCCCTTGACATGCTTCCATCATGTGCTTTTGTTTTCTGTTTGTTTTGCTTTGTTTTCTGAGCATTCCTAACTGTATGTTTGGGCTTCCCTGGGGGCTCAGACAGTAAAGAATCTGACTGCAATGCAAGAGACCCAGATTCGATCCCTGGGTCGGGACAATCTCATGGAGAGGTAGATGGCTACGCATTCCAGTATTCTTGCCTGGAGAACTCCATGGACAGAAGAGCCAGGTGGGGTCTCAAAGAGTGGGACATGACTGAGTAACACTTTCATTATACTTTATGTTACTACAAATTTCTCTAGGCTCATCTTGTATATTCCTTTAGTGGCCATAGAATTAGCTGTTACCTCCAAGGAGCTCTTTTATATGACAATGGTATTTGAGCCAAGGGCTGGGCTCTAGGTGTGCTGGAAACTTTTGGGGTGTCTTCACTCCTCTGGCCTCTTAGCTGACAGAATAGGAAGCAGATGTGTGCATATTAAACCATGTATATACACATGTATATCTGTCCAAATCTATCTATAGCAAGCAAGACACGAGTTCATTCTAGTGTCTCTAATTCTAATCCATTATCACCTGGATCATTCTAGCCTATTTCTCATTGATTATCTACAGTCTCCCACTCCAACCAAGAGAAACTGGTCACTGTCTTAATTGTTCAATTTCAGTGTATGTGTACTGTTTCAAAACTGTTAACCTGTACTTAAAATGTACTTTTCAAAGAGCTAGAACAGAGCTAAAAGCCACTAGCTGTAAGTTTAAATGACCAACAAATACCTTCATTAGTATTCTATTTACAATTTGCTCATCAACTTTAATCATTTAAGTAACACTCTTGCATTTTTTATTCAGTCTCAGTGGTCATCAACTTATATTAATTTATCCTAATTTCACTTGTTAGCCAGGACCTAGAATCAGTCAGTATTTTCATGTAAGAACAACTGTAATCACTACACAGAATTTCAATTAAATTAACAAACTGGTGTTTTCAACAATAAATGTGTAAATAGCCTCTTGAGGCATTGTCATTAATTATACTTTAAGCTTAAATATTAGCTTCAGATACTTGGAAAGAGACAAGGAGAAGTGACATCCCTGCATTCCTCAGGCATTCATCCATCCACCATAATGAGAGCATTTCAAATTTTGAAAAATAAACCTTTGGAGGGGGGGATGTAATCTTTTGTACTATTGTAGGCTCAATGTTGCTGTATACATTTAATCTCTTTTAAAATAGCAACATTTCTTTACTGAGCACATTCTATATTGGTCAGGAGCTGTTCAGATGCACTATGAGAATTCTCTTACCAGGCCTACAAAGGTAAATATACCATCCCTGTTTTTTAGAGACAAGAGAAATGAAACTCAGAGAAATTAAATAATTTATTCAAGGTTGAATAGTCAATAAAAAACTAAAACAATTCTCTGTTCAGAGCCTACAGTTTATCCATTATGAAAAGTGGAGTGTTGCAAAGAGTATCATCAGAAATCAATGTCTGTTCGCACATATCCAACTCATGTTTGTATAAGCAAAGAGACAAATTTAGGATGAAAAAAATAAAACACATTCACTCTTTCCCTCATTTTGCTCTTTCCATCATTTCACTTGGAACATTGTACAGGAAATAAGCTCAGGCCCCAAAAGGAAAGTAGTTCTAACAAACGACTTTGATGAAATCAGTGGCCATATCAGGATTCATTTTGGTCATCTCTAATTCAAACTGGAAAATAAATCTGGCAACAAAATAAAAAGCTTCTCACTAAAGACAGAGCCTTCTTAAATTCACTAACACTTTTCCTAGTTTGCTTTCTGAAAAACTGCATAAAGGAATGTGAATAGCTGACAACTTCAACATTTAGAAGTACAAATAATTCAGGCAAAGAAGTTTTTTAATTACTACTTGCTTACCATGCAAGCTAATTTTAATTTCCTTGCCTTTTTAATCCCTTGGAAAATGGCTTGTGTTTTGTTTGAGCCCAGACAAAACATAAAGTCTGAAAATGAATTAAAATAGTTTCTCTTCATATACTTAGTATGAATGACCTCTTTGTGCTGAAAATTTGGAAAAGGGCAAAAACATATCAGCTATAAAACATGAACTCTTTTTCAAATTAATTAAAGGCATTTTTCACTTTTGCTCTCTTTTATGAACAGAGAATTCGATCATAAATTGGTTTTAATACTATAACTGTGTCTTTTTCTTTATATGAGGAACAAAAATAAAGAAGATGCAATCTTAAACAAAGAAGACAGTATCTGCCGAACTGGATACAGTGAGTATCCTGGGATCTGTTTAGAGCGCAGTGCTTCTGCATACCTATAATTAAGAATAAATTATCTGCCAAATAAACTTACACTTTGAGTCTTTCTTGACTATGCCTATTATGATTTAAATCTTCTAAGATAAAGAGAGATTATTTTCTGTACCTGCATAAATAACTTACATTTCAAATTCAATAATTTTAAAAAGGCACATGAAAAAAAACTTAGAGGATTAGAATGGGTCTTCTGAATATCCTGGATCCCCATGATATTTAAAGAAGTCAGCCTTTTCTGTGATTATACTGGACTCTTTTAGGTTTGGCAACAGAATTTGAAGGGTGCTCACTGTAAACAGATGTTTAGGGAAAGACTGGCTAGATAAAAGAGAAAAATAGCAACAAGTGCAGGTAGATATGGCATAAATAGGGGAAAGCAAATGAAAATTTTCCAAAATAAAGGTAATTAATGTGTAAACATCTATAGCCTCTTCAGCAATAGCAGCTTAAAATTTTTTTTATAATAATAAAAAAAGCAGGTGGATTCCTAGGAACATACAACCTACTAAGACTGAATCAGGAAGAAATTAAAAATCTTAACAGATCAATACAAGTAATGAAATTGAATCAGTAATCAGAAAACCCCAACAAAAGTCCAGGGCCAAATGTCTTCACAGATGAATTCTAAGAAATATTTAAAGAAGAGATAAACACCTATCCTTCTCAAACTATCCCAAAAAATTGCAGAGGAAGGAACACTCTCAAAGTCGACAAGGATAGCATCATCCTGATGCCAAAATCAAAGACATTGCAAAAAAAAAAAAAAATCCCAGGCCAGTATCAATGATAAACATAGATGCAAAAACCATCAACACAATGTTAGTAAACCAAATGCAAAAATACATTAAAAGGACCATACACCATGATCAAGAATTCATTCCAGGGATTCAAGGAAAGTTCAAAAATCATAAATCAATGTGACACCATATTAACAAAATAAGGCCTTCTCTGATGGTTCAGTGGTTAAGAATCTGCCTGCTAAGGCAGGGAACGCTGGTTCAATCCTGGGAACATTCCACATGTTGTGAGGAGACTAAGCTCTCATGCAGCAACTACTGAAGCCCAAATACCCTAGAGCCCGTGTTCCACAACAAGAGAAGCTACCATAAGGAGAAGACCATGCACAACGACTAGAGAATAGCCCCCTGCCTGCTGCAACAAGAGAGACTGTGCACAGCAACAAAGCCCCCAAACAGTCAAAAACAAATAATAGTAAAATTTTTGAATTCTTAAAACAAATACAAACCAAAAAAAAAGGATAAAAATATATGATTATCTCAGTAAAAGCAGAAAAAGCTTTTGACAAAATCTAGCATCCATTTATAATAAAAACTTTGAACAAAGTGGATATAGAGGGAATATAAGTGAAAGTGAGTCACTCAGTTGTGTCCAACTCTTTGCCACCCCATGGGCTATGTAGTCCATTGAATTCTTCAGGCCAGAATACTGGAGGGGGTAGCTTTTCCCTTCTCCAGGGGATCTTCCCAACCCAGAGATCGAACCCAGGTCTCCAACATTACAGACAAATTCTTTACCAGTTGAGTTACTGGGACACCCAAGAATACTGGAGTGGGTAGCCTATCCTTTCTCTGGGGAATCTTCCAGACCCAGGAACTGAACCAGGGTCTCCTGCATTGCAGGCAGATTCTTTACCAACTGAGCTATCAGGGAAGCCCATTGAGGGGGCGTACTTCAACATAATAAGGACGACAGACAACAAACCTGCAACCAACACCATTGTTGTCACTCATTCATGTCCAACTCTTTGTGACCCCATGGGCTGTATCTCACCAGGCTCATCTGTCCATGGAATTATCCAGGCAAGAATACTGGAGTGGGTAGCCATTTTCTTCTCCAGTGAGCCTTCCTGACCCAGAGGTCAAACCCATGTCTCCTGCGTTGGCAGGCAAATTCTTTATCTCTGAGCCTCCAGGGAAGACCAGCCCACATCATACCCTGCAGTGAAAAACTGAAAGTATTTCCTCTAAGATCAGAAACAAGGCAAGGATGTCGACTTTCACCACTTTCATTCGATACTGCATTGGAAGTCCTAGTCACAGCAATCGGAAAGAGAAAAAAAAAAAAAAGAATCCAAATTGAAAGAAAAGATATAAAACTGTCACTGTTTGCAGATGACATGACATATTGAGAAAACCTTAAATACCACAAAAAAAAATTATTAGGAAAAACAAGTTCAGTAAAGTTGCTGCTGCTGCTGCTTCTGCTAAGTTGCTTCAGTTGTGTCCAACTCTGTGCGACCCCATAGACGGAAGCCCACCAGGCTCCCCCATCTCTGAGATTCTCCAGGCAAGAACACTGGAGTGGGTTGCCTTTTCCTTCTCCAATGTATGAGTGAAAAATGAAAGTGAAGTCGCTAGGTGGTGTCCCACTCTTAGTGATCTCATGGACTGCAGCCTAAGTCTCTTCCGTCCATGGGATTTTCCAGGCAAGAGTACTGGAGTGAGGTGTCATTGCCTTCTCTGAGTAAAGTTGCAAGATACAAAGTCGATATACAGAAATGTGTTATGTTTCTATATAGTAGCAAAGAACTTTCAGAGAAATTTAAAAAACAATCTTCTTTATAGTTGCATCAAAAATAATAAAACACCTAGGAATAAATCTAACAAAAGTAAGAAGGTATTAACTGCTCAGTCGTGTCCAACTCTTTGAGACCCCATGGACTGTAGCCCATCAGGTTCTTCTGTCCATGGAATTCTCCAGGCAAGAATACTGGAATGGGTTGCCATTTCCTTCTCCAGGGATCAAACCTGGGTCTCCTGCATTGCAGGCAGATTCTTTACAGTCTGAGCCACTAAGGAAGCCTAACAAAGAAGAAGGTAAAAGATCCATACTCTAAAAAATGTAAGACATTAATGAAAGTAACTGAAGATGACACAAACAAATAGAATGCTCATGGATTGAAAGAATATTGCTAAAATGTCCATACTACCCAAGGCAATCGACAGCTTCAATGCAATCCCTTTCAAAATACCAACAACATTTGTGACAGAACTAGAACAAACAATCCTAAAAAGTGTGTAGAAATGCAAAAGACACCAAAAGAGCCAAAGCAATCTTGTGAAAGAAGGACAAAGCTAAAGGTATTTACTCTCCCTGATTTCAAGCTATACTAGGAAGCTACAGTAATTGAAACAAAATATTGGCAAAAAAAAAAAAGCATAGATCATGAAACAGAATAGAGAGATTAGAAGTAAATTCATGCTTATATGCTCAATTACTCTGTGACAAAAGAGCCAAGAATATACAACAGGAAAAAGACAGCTTTTTCAATAAATAATGTTTCAAAAACTGGACAGCTGCATATAAAAGAACTGGAACACTTTCATAAAGCATATGCAAAACTAAATTCAAAATGGATTAAAAGCTAAAATGTAAGA
>SJYC01076563.1:0-12033 GCA_006408675.1 Madoqua kirkii
GGGTTTGGCTAGCCCATCTCAAGCTAGGAAGAAGGTGTGCCCAGCTCCATGAAACAGAGGCTCCTGCATTCAAGACCTTTACAGAGTTCTTCATCTGGCTATTCATTTGGATCCTTTATAATAAACCACTAAATGTAAGCAAAATGTTTTTCTGGGTTCTATGAGTCATTCTAACTAATTATCAAATCTGAGAGGGGATCATGGGAATCAATCTGTGGTCAGCTAAACAAAAAAGTGTAGGTAGCCTAAATCATGTACAGCTGGTATATGAAGTAGGATCTGATAGTTTTATGGGGTCAGAGACTAACTCCAGGTGGATATTGTCAGAACTGAATTAACTTGTAAGATACTTGATGCCCAGTAATTGGGGAATTGGTATGGAAATATATCACATATTTGATGTCAGAAAGAATCTTAGAGAGTGTAAAAGAAAAAGTGCCATTTGGATTCTCCAGAAAGTATCCTGAAAATGAAGAGGAATACTTTTCTCTCCTCTTTCCTCTCTGCTAATGGCAGGAAAGCATATATAATGGTTGGAGCTCCAGAAGTTATCCTGGACCGTGTCCTTAGAAATGAAAGTTACACATGACAGAGTCACAGAATAAAAGGAACCCAGGTCCACAAACTACAGGCTGCCATACCAGTTCTGAACTGCCTGTTTCCACACTCTATGACAAAGAAAGAACTTTCTATCTTGCTTAAGTCAGTATTTGCCTAGACTTATGTCACATGCAGAGCCAAATCTAAACCCGAATGATGCAGGGAACTCTAGAATGAAAGCTTTGAGATGTCAATATGGGATTTTTTTTTTTTACTGATTATTACATATACTTCATTGACTACACTGAAGACTTTGACTCTATGTATCACAACAAACTGGAAAATGCTTAAAGAAATGGGAATACCAGACCACCTTACCTGTCTCCTGAGAAACCTGTAAGCAGGACAAGAAGCAACACCAACCAAGTTTAACAGACTGCTTCAAATTGGGAAAGGAGTACATCAAGGCTGTATATTGTCATCCTGCTTATTTAACTTCTACATAGACTACATCATGTGAAATGTTGGGCTGGATGAATCACAAGCTGGAATCAAGATTGCTGGGGAAAATATCAACAACCTCAGATATGCAGATGATGTCACACTAATGGCAAAAGCAAAGAACTAAAGAGCCTCTTGATGAAGGTAAAAGAGGAGAGTAAAAAGCTTGGCTTAAAACTCAATATTCAAAAAACTAAAACAATGGGATCTGGTCCCATCACTTCATGGTAAATAGATACAGGAAAAGTGGAAATAGCAGATTTTATATTCTTGGTCTCCAAAATCACTACAAATGGTGACTGCAGACACAAAATTAGATGCTTTCCCCTTGAAAGAAAAACTATGAGAAACTTAAATTGCATATTAAAAAGAAGAGACATCACTTTGTCAATAAAGGTCCGCATAGTCAAAGCAATGGTTTCTGCAGTAGTCACATACAAATGTGAGAGTTATACCATAAAGAAGGCTAAATGTCAAAGAATTAATGCTTTCAAATTGTGGTGCTTGGGAAGATTCTTAAGAGTCCCTTTGACTGCAAGGAAATCAAACCACTCAATCCTAAATGAAATCAACCCTGAATATTCATTAGAAGGACTGACACTGAAGCTGAAGTTCTAGTACTTTGGCAGATGTGTAAAGCCAGTTCATTGCAAAAGATCCTGATTCCAGGAAAGATTGAGAGCAGGAGGAGGTAGAGAATAAGATGGTTGGATGGCATCACCAACTCAGTGAACATAACATGAGGCTCGAGCAAACTCCAGGAGATAGTGAAGGACAGAGGACCCTGGCATGCTATAATTCATGGGGTCTCAGAGTCGGACAGGAATTAGCAACTGAACAACAACCACCCATGCTGTGTTCAAAGTATTCAAATAGAAAAAAAAAAAAATCTGTGACTGAATTCATGCTGAAGTAAGAAAAGAAGGTCTTAGCCAGGCATGCCCTTGTCATGCCAGTTACTCAGGAGACTGAAGCCAGTGGACTGCCTGGGTCCAGGAGTTCTGGGCTGTAATGTGCTGTGTCCACTGTTTGGCATCAATATGTTGACCTCTTGAAAGTGAGGATTGTCTCTTGAGGTTGCCTAAAAAGGAATGATTCAGCTCAAGTCAGAAAAGGGCATAGAGAGAATCTGCCAGAAACATTAGACTAATGTTTGGTTTGGGTTCAGTTTTCTGTTTCTCAATATACTGACATATTATTTCCATCTCCCCATTGTATTCTATCAATCCAAGAGTCCTTGCAACCTTAACCGTCTCTTGATCCTCAATTTTCTGTTATAGAAATCAAGAGAATGTTTTACTAGCTTTAAAAAAGAATCACTGGAAAGCACAGATTACAGATTTTTCAATATCACATTCTCTAAACATCTGTTGTTCTTAAGGAAGCATCCAGTGAGCCTCAAGGGCCTAAATACATTATCAATATTAATCACTAACATAATGTATTGAGTGATGTCAGTGCCAGGCACTGTACTAAATTCTTTACTTTCATTTTCTCATTTAATTTCAAAAAAAAAAAATCTAGTGACATAGGAGATATCTCCAGATAGAGAGGAAGAAAATGAGAAATATAAAATAGACAAATTAAGACATTTGTTCATATGGTATAGCTAATAAGTCTTAGCATCTGGCTTTGAACTCCAGGAAGTCTACCTCCAGAGACCATAGTAACTATTATATGATATTACTTGCCCAATAGGGCTGGAGATCATATTGCATGTTTTTAATTAGCACTGGCAATCAGGAATTTAAGGGTTTTTTTAGAACCACTATTACCTTCTAGACAAATCTTTTCTCAAAATGATACATGGAGTACTGGTTGTTCCAAGGGTCAAGCAGATCTCAGGCACTTTATTTCAGAAACAAAAGCAAAGGAACAATGTTGTTCACATTCATTTAAAATTTACAGTGTGGATAAAAGATGGCCGTAATATGTTTGACATTTCTGTCATTAAGAAGAGATACGATAGGACTCATGCTGCAGTCCATGAGGTCACAAATAAGTCAGATAGGCAGAGCTGAATGTGACTTAGCAACTGAACAGCAACAGCAAGGATAATTTCCCTCAGCTGAAGCCAGCTTGGTCTTAGACATTCATGTCATATAAATGTAAAAGTGACTTTCTTGAACCATCAAGTCTCTGTTACTAAAAAGCCTTAAAGCTTCTGCCTGCATCTTCTGGGACAGTCTTGATTGGATCCCGAAACCACTGTGTTAGAAACTCTTCATCCCTTTTAACACACCACAGAGAAAGACCCCTTGACTATCTGGAGAGAGGGGTGTGTCCAGCTGACCTCAGACCTCCAGTCATTCACATAAACACCAGGCATACAAGTGAAGCATCTTAGAGCTCCCAGCCAGCCTAGGCATCATCACTTAACACTGGTGAGTCATCCCACTCAATCCCAAGCAGAGAAGGGAGATCAACCAGCCAAGCCATGCCCAACCAGCACACAGAACTGAGATGTAGCATGGGCTTGTTTTCTGGCAACGAGTTTTGGAATAGTTTATTACACAGCAAGAGATAAACAGAACAATAAGATTTGTAATGATTTTCACAGAATCCCTATGACTTTCTTGCTAATGATTAAGTCTGTAAAGGTCACGAAAGTACTTCATAGACAGCATAGGTCTGTTTACTTTGGCTGATGTTGACAGCATGCAGTCAGTCCAAGCCAGTGCATTAACATTTCTGTGTAACTGTTTACAGTTGTTAAATTTATATTTTTGTGTGTATTAAAGTCTATCATTATGCCACCAATTCCCTCAAAATGGAACAACGTCTCTAATCTTGTGCATGGATGAATAAATATAATTTTGAAAATTATAATGTAAAAAGTACAACTCATGAGAATGTCATAAACACGTTTGAACTTGACTCCAAAAAGACCACAGAAAGTGAATCTTTACATGTTCAGTCAAGTGAATCTGTGAGTATGAGAATTTACATAAGCAGTCAAAACAGCAGAGTGCAAATAAAAATACAATGACAATTATTTGAAAACTGGATTTTCCCAGACTGGTGATTCATTCTCCAGTGGCTGTCTATAATGAAATGTCGAAGAGTAACATGTAGCCATTTCAGCCATTTCCAAGAAAAGCATAACCACCTTTCTGGCAAACCAATGAAGTTTGTCCAGAACAAGGACTAAACGATTATACTGGTTACAGTGCTTGTTTCAGAGCAACTGAAACTGACTCTAGCTACAATAAGCAAATAGGGATTTATTTGAAGAACAATTAAGGCCAAAGTACAGAATCAGATTTCACAGATTCGTGGGCACAGGAGGGCCTATAGGAGCTACTCCACATTCAAGGTCAGGAGGGGCAGCCGTGAGGAGATAACCCTTGTCCAAGGTAAGGAACAGCGGCTGTGCTTTAATGGAGAAGCTGTGAAGAGATACCCCATGTCAAAGGTAAGAGAAACCCAAGTAAGATAGTAGGTGTTGTAAGAGGGCATGAGAGGGCAGACATACTGAAACCATAATCACAGAGCCAATCTGATCACACGGACCACAGCCTTGTCTAACTCAGTGAAACTAAGCCATGCCATGTGGGGCCACCCAAGATGGGCATGTCACAGTGGAGAAGTCTGACAGAATGTGGTCCACTGGTGAAGGGAATGGCAAACCATTTCAGTATTCTTGCCTTGAGAACCTCATGAACAGTATGAAAAGGAAAAATGATAGGATACTGAAAGAAGAACTTTCCAGGTCATTATGTGCCCAATATGCTGCTGGAGATCAGTGGAGAAATAACTCCAGAAAGAAAGAAAGGATGGAGCCAAATAAAACAATACCCAGTTGTGGATGTGACTGCTGATAGAGGCAAGGTCTGATGCTGTAAAGAGCAATATTGCATAGAAACCTAGTTTGTTAGGTCCATGAATTAAGGCAAATTAGAAGTGGTCAAACAGGAGATGTCAAAAGTGAACGTCATCTTTCTAGCAATCAGTGAATTAAAATGGACTGGGATGGGTGAATTTTAACTAAGATGATCATTATATCTACTACTGTGGGCAGGAATCCCTCAGAAGAAATGGAGTAGCCATCATGGTCAACAAAAGAGTCTGAAATGCAGTACTTGGATATAATCTCAAAAATGACAGAATGATCTCTGTTCGTTTCCAAGGCAAACCATTCAGTATCACAGTACTCCAAGTCTATGCCCGAACAAGTAGCACTGAAGAAGCTGGAGTTGAATGGTTCTATGAAGACCTACAAGACCTTTTAGAACTAACATCCAAAAAAGATGCCCTTTTCAATATACGGGACTGGAATGCAAAAGTAGGAAGTCAAGAAACACCTGGAGTAACAGGCAAATTTGGCCTTGGAATGCGGAATGAAGCAGGACAAAGACTGATAGAGTTTTGCCAAGAAAATGCACTGGTCATAGCAAACACCCTCTTCCAACAACACAAGAGAAGACTCTACACATGGACATCACCAGACAGTCAACACTGAAATCAGACTGATTATATTCTTTGCAGCCAAAAATGGAGAAGCACTACACAGTCAGCATAAACAAGACCAGGAGCTGACTGTGGCTCAGATCATGAACTCCTTATGTCAAATTCAGACTTAAACTGAAGAAAGTAGGGAAAACCACTAGGCCATTCAGGTATGACCTAAATCAAATCTCTTATGACTAAACAGTGGAAGTGAGAAATAGATTTAAGGGACTAGAACTAGATTGCCTGATGAACTATGAACAGAGGTTCATGACATTATACAGAAGACAGGGATCAAGACCATCCCCATGGGGAAAAAAAATGCAAAAAAGCAAATGGCTGTCTGAGGAGGCCTTACAAATAGCTGTGAAAAGAAGAGAAGCAAAAAGCAAAGGAGAAAAAGAAAGATATAAGCATCTGAATGCAGAGTTCCAAAAAACAGCAAGGAGAGATAAGAAAGCCTTCCTCAGTGATCAATGCAAAGAAATAAAGGAAAACAACAGAATGGGAAAGACTAGAGATCTCTCCAAGAAAACTAGAGATACCAAGGGAACATTTCATGCAAAGATGGGTTAGGACAGAAAAGGTATGGACCTAACAGAGGCAGAAGATACTAAGAAGAGGTGGAAGGAATACACAGAAGAAATATACAAGAAAGATTTCATGACCAAGATAATCATGATGATGTGATCACTCACCTAGAGCCAGACATCCTGGAATGGGATGTCAAGTGGGCTTTAGTGGAGGTGATTGATAGAATTCCAGGTGAGCTCTTTTCAATCCTGAAAGATGATGCTGTGAAAGTGCTGCACTCAATTTGTCAGCAAATTTGGAAAACTCAGCATGGCCACAGGACTGGAAAAGGTCAGTTTTCATTCCAATCCCAAAGAAAGGCAATGCCAAAGAATGCGCAAATTACCACACAGTTGTACTCATCTCACACGCTAGTAAAGTCATGCTCAAAATTCTCCAAGCCAAGCTTCAGCAATACGTGAACCGTAAACTCCCTGATGTTCAAGCTGGTTTTAGAAAAGGCAAAGGAACCAGAGATCAAAGTGCCAACATCTGCTGGATCATAGAAAAAGCAAGAGAGTTCCAGGAAAACATCTATTTCTACTTTATTGACTACGCCAAAGCCTTTGACTGTGTGGATCACAATCAACTGTGGAAAATTCTGAAAGAGATGGGAATACCAGACCACCTGACCTGCCTCTTGAGAAATCTATATGCAGGTCAGGAAGCAACAGGTAGAACTGGACATGGAACAACAGACTGGTTCCAAATAGGAAAAGGAGTATGTCAATGCTGTATATTGTCATCCTGCTTACTTAACATCTATGCAGAGTACATCATGAGAAATGCTGGACTAGAAGAAGCACAAGCTGGAATCAAGATTGCTGGGAGAAATATCAATACCTCAGATATGCTGATGCCACCACCCTTATGGCAGAAAGTGAAGAGAAACTAAAAAGCCTCTTGATGAAAGTGAAAGTGGAGAGTGAAAAAGGTTGGCTTAACTCAACTTTCAGAAAACTAAGATCATGGCATCTGGTCCCATCACTTCATGGGAAATAGATGGGGAAACAGTGGCTGACTTTATTATTTGGGCTCCAAAGTCACTGCAGATGGTGACTGCAGCCATGAAATTAAAAGACACTTACTCCTTGTAAGAAAAGTTATGACCAACCTAGATAGCATATAAAAGCAGAGACATTACTTTGCCGACTAAGGTCCGTCTAGTCAAGACTATGGTTTTTCCAGTGGTCATATATGGATGTGAGAGTTGGACTGTGAAGAAAGGTGAGCACAGAGTTGATGCTTTTGAACTCTGATGTTGGAGAAGACTCGTGAGAGTCCCTTGGACTGCAAGGAGATCCAACCAGTCCATCCTAAAGGAGATCAGTCCTGTGTGTTCATTGGAAGGACTGATGCTGAAGCTGAAACTTCAGTACTTTGGCCACCTCATGCAAAGAGTTGACTCATTGGAAAGGACCCTGATGCTGGGAGGGATTAGGGGCTGGAGAAGGGGACGACAGAGGATGAGATGGCTGGATGGCATCACCGACTCAATGGACATGAGTTTGAGTAAACTCCTGGAGTTGATGATGGACAGGGAGGTGATTCATGGGGTCGCAAAGAGTTGGGCACGATTGAGCGACCGAAGTGAACTGAACACAATCAGTGCAAGGTTTAGTAACCAGACTAGGAAATGGGCAGGAAACAAAGCATCTCTGAGAGTTCTCCGTTAGCACAAAGTTTGGCAACAATATTCTGCTTCCCTACCTGAGTCAGAGATCTGAAGAACAAATTACCAGTTATTATTGAATTAGATTTATCACCCCTCTTATTCCATAGCAGGACAGTCACGTGTCTCCCCCGACATAGGGAAGACCATTCCCATGAGGCAGGAGCATAGCAGAGTGCAGTTCTCTTGTAGATAGGCTGACATGAAGAAGAACAGCAGACACAGCTGAGCTGAGCATACCCACTGCCTTCTTCTGAGTTCACAGATCACATGGTCTTCTCCTTCCCAACAGGACTGGGAGTAAGAGCAGTGTAATGGGAAAGGCCAGGAAGATTTCTCCACATGGAACCATGAAATGTGAGACAGAGTAGTTCCTGTTACCAAGGTCACACTACAGAAGAGTCTGGGTTCTTGCTGATGCTGCCACAGCCATGAACCTTCCCATGCACCTAACATCATGCCTTATGTACCTATTTGCTTGGCCACCAAGGACGCCTGAGTCCCAGGCCGTCTCTCCTCAGCTGGACCCTCACTGCCGACATAGCACTGTACTCTGCCTGATGTAGACCAGCCACTGACTCCACATTCAAAAAAAAAAATCTCTTGACCTTCAGAGTAATCATCTGCCATCAGTAAAGGAGATGGTATAATCTTTCATGCCAAATATTTGCTTCTCTTTCTGGTTCCAAACAAAATCTCACTGTCTTTTAAAAACCTTACTTAGTCATTATTATATTAAATGGTTGCTATTTTTTCCAAACTTAAAGACATGGGGCCTCAAAGTTTTCTAAAATCTTCATAAGTCCTCTTAGAAGCTCGTCCATCAGATCATAATACCATGAAGCCTTCATTGCTATCATTAACTAAAGACCTTAGAGTCACCCTCCTTCCTTCCCAGATTTAGCTCTTGACTCTCACTCTCTCTGCTGTTACTTGTGTCTCAATTATTTCTGAATCCATAAGTTGTCCTATTAACATGCTGCCCTCTAAGTTCACTGGCCTCCTTATTTCAGTAATCTTGTCCTAAACTCCACCTCAGTCATCTACTCTCTATAACTTGAACCTTGTTATACTCATAACCAAACACCTTCTGCAATCCCAGTTTCAAAACCCCATGTTGCAACCAGCTTCCTCTATCAATCACTACCTACTTCAAGGAGGGACTTCCCAAATTATTCAGTGAGAATAACAATGATCCTATGAACTTTTCACTATCATACATGAAGTCCCCATTTTCCTTCTAAATTGACTTAGATCCCATGGCCTATTGTTATAATTATTCTTTGTGTATACCCTCAATGATCATATCCTCCCTGTGTTCCAAGGAGTTACATGTTACTAAGAAACATACCACTAGAAAAGGGAATCCGTTTACACTGTTGATGAGGATGTAAATTGTGCAGCCACTATGGAAAACAGTTTTGTGGTCCCTCAGAAAACTAAAAATAGAATTATCATATGATCTAGATCTACAATCTGGGAACATACCAAGATAAAACTATAATTCACAATAAACAAAACATGGAAAGAATGTAAATGTCCATCCACAGATGAATGTACAAAGAAGCAGTGCATATACAAATGGAATACTACTCAGCCATAAACAGAGTGAAATAATGCCATTTTCAGCAAAAGGGATACAACTAGAGATTATCATAGTAAGTGAAGTCATAAAGAGAAAGACAAATACCATGATATCACTTATACGTGGATCTAAAATATGGCACAGATAAACCTGTCTGCAAAATAGAAACACACTCATAGACACAGAGAACAGACTTGTGGTTGCCAAGGGGGAAAGGTGGAAGAAGAGAGATTGGACTGGGAGTTTGGGGCTGTTAGAAGCAAAAAACTCTGTTTAGAATGGATCAGCAACAAGGTCCTAATGTATAACTCAGGGGACTATATTCAATATTCTGTGATAAACTATAATGGAAAAGAATATAAAATAAGAATATATATATGTGTGTGTTTAACTGAATTATTTTGCTATATAGCAGAGATTGGCACAACACTGTAAATCAGCTTTACTTCTATAAAAAAAAATCTTAAATAACTAAATAAAATGGAATAAATAAAAAAGAAAAACACACAACTGTGTTGGCTGGTCTTACCCTGAATTCATGACCACAAGTCAACAGTCTCCATGCTGCTATGTTTTCCTAGTCATTTCTCTTTTTCATCTTCCCTCCCCCTTCAAACTTTAATACTCCTTTCCTTCTACTGATAACTCTGCCTCTTCAAAAACAAAAACAGAATTAAAAGAAAAATTACAAGTTCTCCTGACCAAATACATCAACCTATCTGCATCAGACCTATACTTTTCACCTTTCTTTTCTAATACAAAGGATGACTCATCCATGAGTAAAATATAGTGCAGTGTTCCTCACAGTTGTGTTAAGCAAAGTGCTACATGACTGGCTTTGACATGAAAGAAAGAGCCACAAACCAAGAAAGCTGGAAAAGTTAAGAAAAGGGATTCTCCCAGAGACTCTAAAGGGAGCAAACCATTTGGCAACAGGTTGATTTCAGCCTGAAGCTGCCTTTGGAATTCTGTCTGCTGTGAGAGAATAAACATGTGTCACTTTCATCTACCAAGTGTCGGGAGCCGCATTAGGCATACTGAAAAAATGCAGGCACGGCCCCAACCCCCTCTCCTCATCTCGTGGGCACGGCCCTGGGATGAAGGAGTTAGGCCTTGTGATTCTGACTTGTTCTTCTCTTTCTTTGGTTGAGTTGGCTGGAAAGAATATTAAGTTGGTTGAGAGAAGCATGAGAAAGCACAAAGCCTTCTACAATTGTGCCCAGAAAATAATCTATAAAGTAACCATTGACATTTGTTCAAGGACCCTTACAAAGAACGTCCCAGGATGAGCACGTAGGCCACAGCTTGAGGCCATGGGAAGAATTGTTTTCTGAGACCTGTTTGTGAGGGAAATATTTATGGCAAAAGAAGTTTGCTGAGTTTAGGGTTTAGGAATAATTAAGAATAGCTAGAAGGCTTTTTAGGAGATAGTGATCTTAAGATGCTAGGGGCAAACAGGATTTTAAAAGATAAGAAATAAACTGAGGAATGTAGCATGAGTTACAATGTAATCCCTGGTGGCTCAGACGGTAAAGTGTCTGTCTACAATGCAGGAAACCTGGATTCGATCCCTGGGTTGGGAAGATCCTCTGGAGAAGGAAATGGCAATCCACTCCAGTACTATTGCCTGGAAAATCCCATGGACAGAGGAGCTTGGTAGGCTACAGTCCATGGGGTCGCAAAGAGTCAGACAGACTGAGTGACTTCACTTCACTTCTTCAATCACAAGTTAAGTATAGGACACATAAGAGAAAGTAGATATAGATAGTAAAGCCACTGAAGCAGGAACTCTGTTTGTAGGCCAACAATGATTTCTGGAGACAGTAACTCTGGGTGGGGGAAACTGAAAATGTCAAACCTCTGACCTAATGCTTTTATCAAAGTATAAAAGAGAACTTGAAGCTTGAAATAAACATGTAGTTCCGTACTATGAGTCAGAAGCTACGTCATTGTCCGCCAACACCACTCACCCCTTCAGGCTGATTCCCTGGCTGCTGGAGCTGGACTCCAGCAACCAAGTGTGTAGTAATATGTTACAGTACCCATAGAACATTAATACAATAGATATACACTATAAGAGTTAAGTTACTATCACATGGATATTCCATTGGACATCTCAATTTAGAGTTGAACAAAACCATGTTCAGAGTATGAATCTGTTATTGACAGAGTATAATTCATACACAAGGGAGATGTGCCAATAACATTTTGCTTTAATGCTAAAAATCTGTAAGATGGAGTGTAGACTTAAGAAAGATACATTGGGACCAGTACTGATCAGCATTAGTTATGTATACAGCAATGAAGAACATTACTAAGGGGATAAGTAGTTTTTCCTGAGTGTCATTTCACATATGGTCTTTTCAAAGAACAGGTTGTGTCAGTGGTTCTTAAGTCAGTGTTAGAGGAAATAGCGTAGAGACAGATACAATCTAATTGAAGCCACTGAGCATATGACATTTCAATGGGCTCTGGGAAAATATGAGCCTGAATACACAACTCTGCTGATTAACACTGGATTACGTTGACTGCTTAGTAGAAAGATGCTTATATGTGTTTTTAAATTAAAGATAATATTTCTTCATGACATTAGTAGCTAAAAAATAATTCTACTATTTTATATAACTAAAGTAGAATACTGCAGTAATATATTTAGAATATTTACTAGCTTGAATCTAAATGTTCTAAAATATTATGATTTTTTACACATTGA